>VXBQ01004183.1:114893-125815 GCA_013400175.1 Phainopepla nitens | reverse complement strand
CAGGGACAGCGGCAGGGACAGCGGCAGGGGGGACAGCAGGGACAGCGGGCAGCAGTTCCCTGGCAGGCTGTGGGCAGGAGGCGTTCGCTGACTGTAGAAAGGACCACACAACCGTGGGCTGACGCTGCTGAAGCAGATGCCCGGGCTGCGCTGGCCACCGAATCAGCTTTAGAAACCATTCCGGAGCAGAGCCGACCCGTCACACCCCCTGTGTCACCCTGGAGCGCTCGGAAGTGTCCCACAGAGGCTGCTGGAGCACAGAAACCTCCCTTATGAGAGGCATCGCCTCGGTCCAGGCAGGGGGAGGATAATTTCTCCAAACCATTATGGTTTTGACCCTCAGCCCAAATTTTTGAGCGCCTGGATCCTGTTTTGGCTGCAGGATAAAAGGCACCTTCACAAAAATATTGAAAAGTTTAGGATGCTTCCTCTTCTTAGGGAGAGAGACTCAGAGAAGAGCATTTAGAGAAATCTCCATTCCTTCACTGAGCCCGGAGGGGCAGAGGAGAGCCACGGGCTCCTACAGCCCAGGAATCCCTGGGAAGGGGAGCCAGAAGGAGAAGCCCTTTATCCCTTTGCTCTTGAGCCCCAAGAGCCATTCAGGCAGTAACTGAGCAGCAGATCCCTGCCTCGGGTAGGGCCAGCCAGGGGCTGGGAGCCAGAACAGTGACTCTCCTGGTCAAAAAGGAAATTTCTGGTGAGGTGAAGGGAAGCCCCCAGCTCCAGACTGGATTGCTTTTCTCCATTGCTGGACCTGATTCCTGGTGCTCCCTGGAGGAATGTGAGGTTTGCCCCACTGGGATCTGCCTCTTCCTCCCCAGCCCCTGGGCAGCATCACCTCAGCTGAGCACTGACCTGATCAAACAGGGACAGACAGCACCTGGGCTGCAGCCATGGGAGTGCACAGCTCTACTTCAGCCAGCTGTGCTCCTACCACATCTGGATGGCTGCCACAGCCTTACCTCAATCAGTGCTCCTCCTCAGGGACTGCATCGTGCCAGGTGCACAGGAGCTCCTGGGGGCTGTCCACAGGTGTGGCCACTGAGTCAAGGGCCAGGTCATCCCTTCCATGCTTCAGGTGAGGCACATCTGAATTCAGAGTTCATTCCTTGTGAGCTCTGATTGTGACAGTGGCTGCTGTCACTTGCAGCTAAAGTAGTGAGAAATAGGGGACACTAAACTTCGGGGCTGAGCTCAGCACACATTTTCCAGGCAGCCACCCCGATGACAAGTGACAAAGTGTGAGCTCTCCCTCCCAAAAACACTTGCCTTGATTGGAGCGGTCTGGGCCAAGAAAAGGTACCCCTGGAAACCTTCCCAGCCTTCAAGCCTAGGAAGGATTATTTCTGATGTCTGGCAGAAATGAGCTGTTGTTCCCATAATGCCTGGAGATCCCTCCTTTCCCAGAACTCTGGCACTGGAGTCCCTCCACCTTTCTGGAAGGCTCTCCCACATCTGCTGGCAGCAGGCACGGGGCAGTGGAGGCACCAGGGATCACCTTCCCCTGCCTCAGGTGACAGGGACTCACTGTGAAACATCAGCATTTTCCTCTGCCTCTGCACCTGAGCTGAGATTCAGGACAAAAGGGGGAAGGTGGGGAAATGTTTCTGCCTGTGAGAGAGGTTGTGGGCTCAGCAGGAGCAGCAGCAGGGTGGGAACACAGAGGAGCAGCCCTGGATAGGCCAGAGCAAAGCCCTTGGAGCCCAGGGGCTCCCAGCCATGTCCCAGGAGCAACCCTGCCAGTTTAAGATTATTTTCCTCCAAGAAGGTTCCATCTCTAGAACTCCTCATAAAGAAGCTTGGAGCTCTTCTGCCTTGAAGATCAGAAGCGGTGCCTATGGCCAAACCCTTGCTGGGCTGCCCAAAAAGCTCACCCAGGACTCCTGAGTGCTGCTTTTGCCTCCAGCCTTCACACCCTGGAGCCACCAGAGCCAGAGGAGTTGCTGATCTTTGCTCTGGTTGTGCATGAAATCTGATGTCTCTCCACTTGGGAGGACAGTCTTCTCCTCTAGGATATACTGAGAAATGTTGCAGGTGATATCAGAGCACTAACTGCCACGTATTTTTCTCATTTTAATTTTTATTTATAATTTTCCCATTTAATTAGTTTATTTCTTTTATGACAAACAAGTAACAATGGTAGCAAGAATAGCACAGGAGACTTAGAGAGCCCCAGGGCCACCGAGCAGTTCTGGGCACTTGCTGGGAGCACAGAGTCTGTGAACCCCTGCAGAAGAAGCCTTGCAAATCTCTCAGGGTCTGTCAGGCCCACAGCAGTGTGTGCACATGGCACAGACCTACAGGAGAGCATTGGCTGTTAATTGGTGCTTGGAAAGAGATTTGAGCCTTCCTCCACTTGCTCTGTGGCTGCATCTGCTCGCTGTTCCACCAGAAAAATGCATGTTAGGAATAATTAGCATTAATGCTTTTGTAGGCATGATCTAGGTGGATAAAAAAAGCAAGGCCCATAGAGAACAATAATAATTTCTATTAGATGAGCTGATACAGCTGGAAAAAAGTGGATGAGCTTTCAGGTATAATAGCCCTCCGTCAAGAATAATTAGGAATGTAATTGGGAACAGCAGAAAAATATAGAATCATAAAATAGTTGGGGGTGGGAAGGAGTTTTAAAGCCCATCCAGTCCAACCCTCCTGCCATGAGCAGGAACACCCTCAGCTGGATAGGTTACTCAGAGCCACGTCCCATCTGACCTGCACACCTGGTCCATCAAGGTGGGGGTGATGGTGACCCCCTCACCCTGCAGGGAGCAGAGGGGGAACACAGAGGGCAGGGGGGGGTCAGAATCCAGGAGTGGCACAAGCAGAGCAGAGCTGAAGTGCTGACATTCAGGAGGTGACTTTACCCATCCATTGCTGGTCACTAAACCACCACCTGGCCAGGCTGTGTCTCAGTCTAACTCTTTCCTTTTAAGCTCACATCTGACCCCTTTTCCAAGTCTGAAGGAATGTATGAGTGGGCAGAGCTCAGTCAGGCAGGAGGGATGACACAAGGACTAATGGAGACAAGGGGAGCCCCAAGGTGCTGCACAAACCCAGCAGCAGCAGCAGCTTCCATGGCATGGTTGCCAGAGTCTTTATGACCACTCACCCTCTTTGTTATGCCCTTTTGCCTGAGATATCTTCAACATATTTCCCCTAGAATGTTTAAAATATCTTGCACACCTCTTGTACACTTACAGGTGCAAGCAGGAGGGCCAGGGCACCCTCAGCCTCCCTGGTGGGACCCACAGGGGTGCATCCCCTGGTGAAACACCCACCAGCACCAGGGAAGCATCAAAAGTTATTCAGGGCATGACTAGTGGGGTCTGTGGACACCTCTGCTTGCCCAGAGCTGGCTTGGGGCAGGGAACAGGATTCAAACAGCCCTGGGTGTATGAAGGCTGCCCAGAAGCCCTGGGTGTCCGAGACAGAGGCAGACACAGGTGGACACAACGTGCCCAGGACAGGGTGCTGAGACTTCCCGAGGGTGGTGGTGACAGGAGCACCAGGACCTTGTTGAGCAAGGCAGGACCTCCCCAGACACGCAGGGATGTGGCTCTGCCCTGTGTTCCCCTGCTCTCTGGGGTGGCCCGAGGATGGGCAGTGTTGGGGTGAAGCTCATCCCCTGCAAGTAGGGGAAATCAAGTGCAATGCAGAGATTTCCTTCTCATTCCAAACTTCCCAGGAGTGCTGGGCAATGACCTGCAGGGGACTGTCCCAAGGCAGCTGGGAAACAGAAAGGAAGGAGCTGGGACATGAATGTTTCTGTAAATTGTGTAAACTGAGCATAACGAGGTGCTGGTGAGGTAACTGTGGCTCCTGCAGGTGATTCTCTGTGTCTATTTTTGAGAGACACTGAGAGTCTTTAGAGCAGCACACAGCAACCTCAGAGACACAAAAGCATCTGTCTGGAGCTGGAAATAGTGCCTTTGGTGACACGTGCCAATCACCTTTCACAAGGCACAAACCCCCAGCTGCAAAACATTTCTGAGTTAGCAGAACTGAGGCTGAAATGCTCCCCCCTCCAGGTCTAACACACAGGAGCGATGGTTGTGGCAGAGAGAAATTACCTCAACTTCAAAATGCTGAACACATTTTGAATCTATAGAAAAACAAGTAAAGGAGAAATGTTTTTTCACTGATATCAGAAATCCTTATAATGTCTGGGATTTTCCAGCACATCTCTGCATGAGATGAGGGCTGGAACTTGACCTCAGGACTGAAATGGGAAGTGAAGAGCAATTCCCAGGATGGCAGGAGGAGGATGAATCCTTGAAGGACTGTGTTGTTAAACATAAAGACCACAATGTGAAAAAGGCATTGAGCTAGAGAGAGCATCCAAAGGAGGGCCTTGGGGATGGGAAGGGGCAGGAGGAGAAGCCTGATGAGGGAGGAGTGGCTGAGGTCACTTGGTTTGTTCAGCCAGGAGAAGGGGAGACTGAGGTCAGACATCATTGGGGTCTTCATCATCCTCACAAGAAGCAGCACAGGGGCAGCTCTGACCTCTGCTCTGGGGCAGGGACAGGAGCTGGGAACGGCTGGAGCTGGGCCAGGGCAGGCTCAGGCTGGAGAGCAGGGAAAGGTTCTTCCCCCAGAGGGTGCTGGCACTGCCCAGGCTCCCCAGGGAATGGGCACGGCCCCGAGGCTGCCAGAGCTCCAGGAGCCTTTGGGCAGCGCTGCCAGGGATGGACAGGGGGGGATTTTGGGGGGTCTGGGCAGGGCCAGGAGCTGGGCTGGGTGATCCTGGGGGTCCCTCCAGCTCAGGGGCTTCTGTGATTCTCTGATTTCGTGACACTTTACACCAGGCAGCCCCACCTGTGTGTTTGCCTTTCTAGGAAGCCCCCTCTGAGGCTGTGCTTTCCAGAAGTGCTGACTTGTGAGTACATTGCAGGAACCTTCAGGGAAGGAGATGAGATAAAAGCAGTGTTTTCTCCAAAACCAGTGCTGTCTCATCATGTTTTCACTTGGGTTTTTTTTAGTCTGGTTTCATAATAGAACTTGTGTAATCAATCTTTTTTTCTGTCCTCAGCAACAAGACTTTGATCTCCTATCAAACATCGATCACATGTGACAGGAGGGCACAGCTCTCAAGGGACAGGTTTGTCACCACATTCCCGTGTTTTGGGTGGTTTTGAGCCGTCACCCACCAATGATCTGTTCTGGTCATGCTGGAGCCCAGCCAGGCTCCCCTCTCCAACCTCCTGGGGTGAGGGCATCCAGTGCAGCACCGAGTGTGGTGCCACTCAGCTCCTGCCCCTAAATGCCACACTGTCACCACTGGACCAGCCTGGACTTGGTCTCTCTTGCTCAGCTCCTCCCATGCTCCTCCCAAGGCCGTGCACATCTCATTTATCATGTTTGGTGCCTTTGAAAGCCACATCTGGCAGACTGGAAAGCCACTCTCAGTTTTCTGTCCTCCCAAGGTCAGGAGTATTCACAGGGGAGCTGCACAGCCTGGAGAGCCCCTGGAGCTCCTGAAGCTTTGCAAAGACATGAACATCTCCCAGCAACAGGATGAGGTGCTGAGCACTGAGATGCCCCAGGCATTGTCCCCTGCAAGGGGACTGATCCACATCTGGCTGGGGCAGTGTGGGGCTGGGCTCCAGGGATGCTCTGGGCACCGTGGTGGCTCCTGTGAGGGGACAGGAGGCTCGGGCATGCACCCAAAGGAGATGTCTGCTGCCTCCTCCCAAAGTCAAGTTTCAGAGATGGAACTCCTGTGTGTTTCTGCACCCACCACTGTGCAAACAATGTCCTGGTTTTGTCTCTGGAAAGCTTGCAAGTTCCAGAGCACCTCATTTGTCATTGACCCTTTTTTCCTTCCCCTGTTTCAGCTTCATTGCAGCTCCAAGAGGTTGGAAATGCCCAGAGATCTCATTCTCCCCTTGACAGGGAGCAGCCGTGGCACCTCTGCCAAACAGTGGCACCTGTCACCTCCTGGGCTCTGCTGGGGACAGACAGACACCTGGAGAAGCTCCTGTGGCCCCTTTCCCGAGGAGTTTGGCCCCTCCATCCCCTCCAAACAGTGGGACAGTTTCTGCTTGAGCAGGTGCTACACAGGCACCTACCACCTCTCCTTGCAGTGGACTGGGGGAGATTGTTGCTGTGTCCCAGGGTTCCCAGAGAGTCCCTGGAGAGTGAGGGTGACATTGCTGGTGTCAGCCCTGCTGTGGGAAGGCAGGCAGCCCCATTCCACGGGGGAGCTTTCTCTGGGACACCCAGGCTGGGCAGGGAGCCGGAGGGCACCAAGGGCTGCAGGGGGCTGATGTTCTCCCACATGCTCCATCTCTGTGACTCCATCACCACATCTCCTGGCCCAGGCTCCAGCCTCCTCTGAGGTGAAGAAGTACAGGAAATCCCCAAACAGTGACCAGTCTCTCTGAGGTGCTTTCCAGCCCCTGCTATGTGGCAGTCCCAGAGGACTGAAAGTCCCTGAGGACAAACTGTGCAATCCCCTGGGACACAATGTGCTGAAGCTGAAGCCCAGCTTCTGGCTGGTTTTCCAGCAGAAAATTGGAATGTTATCAAAATGAGATTTTCCCTACAGAGCATTTCAAACATGCAAATCCTGGTTTTCCCTTGGAAAATGTTCGCAGTTGAACTTCCCACCCCTCCTACTGCACATCTGACTGTGTTTCTGCACATTCAGTTCCCTCTGATTGCACAGGAGGTGGTTTGGGGTTTCTCACCATCTTTGCCTCCGGCCGTGAATGTTCCATGTCCCATCCTCTTACCTCTCACTCGACATCTCCCTGCCTGCTCAGGAGCACCCTGGTGTCCAGGAGTCAGGCTAACTGCTTGCATCTTGTTTGAATGCCCCCATCCCTGTGTGTGCCCAGCTCCCTGGCTGAAGGCAGAGCTCTTCTGGATGCTGAAAATGCTTCTGCACACAGGTGATGCAGAGATGCAGTAACCCAACAGTGCAGGGGGAGGGACACCTCCATTCTCATCACCTGCTGTAGGATGATGCTGTAGCTCCTTTCAGTGACGGCAGGGATTCCAGACATGCCAAACACTCTGCTCAGGAGGCTGGAAAAGGCCTTGGGAGCCTGGAGCTCCTTCCTGTGGGGAGAGCTGGGTAAAGGCAACAGGGATGTCCATGGATACGTAGAGCAGGGAGCTATGCTGCCTGGGGACTCCAGCAGCCACTTCTGAATTGCAGAGTAGGCTGGGCTTAGTCCCTCTCAGCTGCGAAAGCATTCAGGAAGAGCACAGGGACTTAGGGACTGAAGTCCATCCTAGATATTGTCTGGAAAAGAGCTGGAGATGGGGCTTGAACACACAAAAGCAACCAAGGGGCTGCTCAGACACTCCCACCTTGGTTTCCACCCCATTGCTCCCTGCAGCTCCCCCACCAGAGGAGCAGAGCCCTTGGGCACCTTCTTCTGCAGACTCCAGTCACTGTCTGTCTGTCTGGACGGCTGATCCCGTGGCAAGGACGTCCTGCTGTGTCCCAGCTGCTCACACAAACCACAGTCCCCAGAGCACTGTGCCAGCCTCCAGGAGGGTTGTGAGCACTCCTGCGGCCCTGCACCCCCTCCCTTGTCCCCTGTCCCTGCCCAGGCCTCAGGCTGGGATTTGGTGCTGTTCTCTGTCCCTGTCCTGGAAGGCAGCACGCTCCGACTGCATCCACTCTCACCTCTGCTGGAGCAGATCATGAGGAGTTTTTCCTCCAAATATTCTGAAGGATAGTTTCTCCATTTTTTCAGCCGCTTTGTAAATAATGAGACCCCCAGATCTGCAGGCAGCCTTCCTGTGCAGGCCCCAGTGCTGCCCACAGAGGCTCAAGTCATTGCCAGCTGCTGCTCTCACTCCCAGGGTGAATCCAAGGACGACAGTGCCACCTTTTTGTTTGGAAATTCATGATCTCTGACCCCCAGGTGAGAATTACAGACCACATTTACAGTCAATGTCTCCACTGGATCTGCAGTCCTGTCAGAAGAGCAGGACCAACAAGACTTGGTTCTGCTTTCATGGCTCTACACTGGCTGTCCTAAAATACATTCCAGTTCTGTGCTTATCAAAGAATCCAAATGATTTGGCATCATTATTTGCTGTCTCACAGATTTTATCACCAGTGATTGCTTCCAGAGCAAAGGCAGGAACACTGAAGTGGCAACCACATTGCAAATCCTTTCATCCCTGTGGGAACACCCATGCCCCAGGGCAGCTCTTCAATACCAGGCCTTGGCATGGGCACTCAGCGTGTGCCTTGCTCTGTTTTACACCTCAGATTAACCTTGCAGCTGCACACAGGAAGCATTTCCACAGCCTGTGTGGCAGTTACTGTTCTCAATTCCATTTCAGCTTTCTCAAAAAAGAATTGTTTGGTAGATCCACAAGGAGTGGCAGAAATGGCATATTGCTAATACTTAATTTTGTCTTCTGTGAAATTCCATATTGCCTTTTCTACCACTGGGACTGATGCCTCACCTGAGGCAGGTGAAGTTTCCAGCTGGGTTCAGTGCTGCTCCTCTGAGGTCTCCAGGTTTTACACTGAGTTCTTCTGGCCCTGGGAGGAATTACAGCACTCACTGGTGAGGGGACATCCCTCCCATGCTCATGTCCCACCCCCTGCATCCAGAAGGTGCCACACAAAGAGCCAGGATCACACTGCACTAATTGCTAACAGGCAGCCGAGGTCAGTTCTTGCCCTCAGTCACAGGTGAGGAGGTTTCCACGATGTGCCAGGAGGCAGCAACAGGGAAAGCAGAGAGCATCTCTGGCTGCCAGGATCAGCTGGTGGGTGTGGCTGTGCTCCCCACGTACACAGCTCCCACCTGGGAAAGCCCTGCACATTCCCTCTGCCTTCAGAGGATCAAAGAGCCTGAGGACACAGTGAGAGGGACACTCATGCGGTGACAACATCTGCGCTGGCTGAGCCTGGCTGCAGGGAATTGTCATCCGGGCTGCTCCTGGTGCCAGCACAACGTGGATGGGGGACATGGCCTGAGAGGGAAGCAGGCATTTTTCAGATCTCCAAAACTGTGCCAGAAACAAGTCTCTGGCGACAAAAAATGAATGGAGGCACAGAGGGAAGAGCTTGCCTCTTAAGCATGGTCATCCCGGACTCCTGGCCAGCACAGGAGGGACTCAATAGTTGCACTCCTTCTTCCTGCAGGGAACTCCAGGTAATGAGAGGGAAAGAGCTCTTGCACTCCAAATAATATTTCAAAGCCTGACTTTTTCCTTTGTCTTCTCTGCCAAGCCACCTGCTGTGGCCAGGTCTTGACTTTGTTATTCTATTGCCATCACACCCACCAGGTCTGTGCAGCTCACTCCAGAACAGTTTCTTCCCACACAAACTACTGCAGGTGCACCTGGAAGGCAGAGGAAGGAATAAAGTCTGCTCTGTGCAGACTGAGGGTAGGGATGCAACTCTCTTTGGCTTTCACCCTTTGTCCCTTCAAGACAAACCCACACTGTGTGAATCCAGCAAGGCCCTCAGCTCCGTGCGTGGAGGAGTGGGAATGACACAGTAACACTGAAAAGGGTTAAGCTTTCCTGGAAGTCTGTTCCAAGAGCACAGCAGGGCTGCTGTGGAGCTCCATGCCAAGCACTGCAAGAGTTAAGGTGAGGTGGGGCCATTTTTCTTCTCTCAGGGAGTGCATCACGACCTCCATGGGTTTCATTGCCTCCCCAAGCCATGGTGTGCATCTTCCTGAGAGGGTCTCACAGCTGGAGGAGGGTGCACAGCCCCCAGAGCTCTGACACACCGAGCCCTGCAGCATTACACAACGGCCATTTTGCTCCTGCAGCTCCTTCTGAGTGCATGTGGGCAATGTGGGACAGGCAAAATGGTTTCCATGGCAACTCGCACTTCAGAGATGCCAGTGAGAAAATTTGCGTTGGGGGAAAATATTCTGCTTCAACTCACGTTGCAAAGGAAGGACAGAGGTGGGCTGCAGCAGCACCCCAGAAATGGTGGTGTAAAAATATCCCTGGTGGTTTTGGTTCTGCAGTGCTTGGTCTATTCCCTGCCTGGGCTGGCTGTGGCTTTTGTCCCATGCAGTGACAAAGCACCACCCTCTCACTACCTGCAGCCCTGTCGTTCTTCTACAAAAAGGCCAAAGTGGCAACTCTGGGGAGCAATGTGCTGTTCTGGCTGCCTCACCCCTCTGGCCCTAGAATGGGACAGATGCAGTCCAGGAGTGAAACTCAGTCACTTTCTGCCATGGAGCTGGATTGCCCTCCGCATGTTGGCCACTGGCTGCTGTGCCTCCACTTCCTTAAGGGAGGCTAATGGTAACCCAACAACAGGTAGATGATGAGAACCCCAAGAGATCTCCTCAGCAGAGGAATCTTAAGGTCATATCCCAGAGTAATTTGGTGAATTTGGAGGGAAATGGCTGGTTGCCCTGTGAGCTAATGTCTGGAAGAGTGGTGGCTCTGTCTGGAGGAACATACTGAAGCCAAGGAACCAGGCTGTGAGCCTGCTGAGCATCCCTGCCCAGGAGCTGTGCTGATCAAGGGAAGTTTTCCAGCACCGGAGTGCACACAGACCATGACAGAGTCCATGTCAAACACAGCTGTCCTCAGGCAGAGCTGCAGAAGTGTGCTATTCAGAGGTGCTGCATAACTGGAAATGTTGGTGTGGAGAACAAACCCACGGACCGTGTTTTACCCCCAGTCCCTGGTCTACTGAACGCCTGGTGTGTCTGCGCCTTCCGAGGCCCCGGGAATGCCCTGGCCCCGAAAGGGCGCTGCAGGTGAAGAGGGCGGAGCGGGATCCCCAGAGCTCAGCCCCGGACCAGCTGTGCACCCCGCGCACCAGCAGCACTCGCGGGAGGTGCGGGACGCATCCTTGCCCCGCAGCTCAGCACGGGGACGGCGGGACCCGCGCCCTGCGAGCGGTGCCACAGACCCCGCACGGACCGCGCACCGCCTCCGCAGCACCCCCGCGGGAGCGGGGCTGTGCCGCA
>VXBQ01004183.1:72137-112239 GCA_013400175.1 Phainopepla nitens | reverse complement strand
CAAAATGGCTCCTGGCGGCGGCTGCCGTGCGCCACAGCACAGCCCGAGCCCCGCACAGCCCGGCCGCTGCTGCCCCCCGAGCCTGCTCCTGTCCCGGGGCCCTGCCCCAGCCCTGATGGGTGCAGGTCCTCACCCTCTGTGTCAGCACCGGGCACCTCCGCCCAGGACACTCTCTCCTCCTGCATCCCCAGGACCTTCCCAACCTCTTCTCTAGCAATGTCGCCCTACTCCCACGTAGGGTCTCCAGCCCCTGCCCCAGCTCCCTCTGCATCCTCAATCTACTCCCTCTCAGTGCCAAGCAGGATCCTCTCTCTTCCCCCCAGACCCCAGGGCCCCTTCCCCAGGCGGGCTTCATCTTCCTCTCCTGTCCTGGCAATCTGTCCCTCCAGCCCGGGCGCTGAGCACATCCTGGGGCTTGGGAAGATGCTTGGAGAAGGAGGAGTTATTTCCTCCAGACATCAAAGTCCTTGCACTGATTCGCCCTAGCTGGAGACCTGCCACCAGCTGGGCACATTCCCTGTGCTGTGAAGGGGCATTGGTGTAACAAAGGATCCCCAGGGATTACCCAGTTCCTTCCTCTCCCTTTGAGACAGAGTAGGATCCTGCTGGAGACCAAAATCCCGGCTCTGCCGTAACAGTAGAATTTTGCCGAGATCCTCCTTCCCTATTTTGGTATAGCCCAGATTCTTGGCTGAAGGCAGACCTCGGCTCCTGCCCCCGCCCTCCGGGCTCTGCCATTCCCGTGTGCCCAGGGCCAGATGGCTGATTCGCTCCCTGGCTCCGCGCTCCCGCTCCCGCAACAGTCCCAGCTGACCACTTTGTTCGTAATAGTCCTCAGAGGGGAATTACAACCGAGTATTAAATGTGTGGTTAAAGAAATCGCATTACACAGTGCGACTGGAAGGGAGATGCCTCCCTTTAATCTGTAGTGCATGGAAGTTATTAGTTTAGCGAGCGGAGCGATTGAGCACGGCATTCCATCAGGACATGATCCTGAGCAGAGCCATCACCTCCAGCCGCGGCACAGCACCCCTGGCTCTCAGCACAGCCCTTGCTTCCCCGTTCCCAGTCATTTCATTGCCATTATCATGTTAATATGGGGCTGTTTAGCATTGCAGAAAAGAAAAGGAAAAAAAAATCACACTCGATGGTTGATGCGCTCCCGTGAAATAATGTTTGTGTCGTGTATCCTGTCCTACAGGTCTATGCAATATTAGTTAGTCACCCTCCTGCTCCCAACGATCACCTAACACCAACACCTGTATCATACACAGCTGGCTTCTACAGGATCCCTGTCATTGGTCTGACAACACGCATGTCTATATATTCTGATAAGGTAACTGATGCATGCTTCTGGTCTAGTACCTCATGTATGTGCTGTAAATCAAGAGTGCCCGTCAGGAGGGTTAATGATGTCTACACTCTCTCTGTGTCTGTCCGTCCACCCTCTCCAGCCCAGCCTGCAGCTCCCTCTCTCTCTCCTGCATTCCAGGGTACATAATTTTTTTGCAGCTGCCAGTGTTGACCTACATAGTGCTGGATGATTTCTGCAGCGCTGCTCTGCCAGGCTGCCGGGCAAGCTGCTCTTCAGCCACGGCAAAGGCACGAGCTGGCTCCTGCCCTGCTCACTGCTGACAGCCAGGGGGTCCTGGGGGCTCTGGGGGCCTGGGGAGGGGCAGAGGATCCTGTTAGAGCCTGTACATTGGGCAGGATCTCTCTGGGGCTTGGAGGGTGTTTGGTTGCATTCGCTTATCTGGGTTTGTGGGATATTGGTAGGTGAGATAACAGAATATCCTGAGGCTTCACATGACATTCAGTCTGGTCAGCACTCAAGACAGAGGTTCAGATTCCAGTGTCTCAGCTCTCCCTGTGGGAACACAGAGACTTTCAGGCTGGATGAGGTCCTGCCATGTGCAGGCAGTGCCTGGGCATTGAGGTGCTGCCCAGGCCTTCAGCTCACAGCCCGTTTGACAAACACCTAAAGCTTTAGTAAAGGCAAAAGGAGGAGCTGAGCGGAGCCAGGCCTTCCAAATGCCATTGCAGGATTTCATCCAGACACAGGAGCTCAGTGGGTGAGATTGAGCCTGCTTTGAAGCACGAATCAGCCGTTGCTTGGAAAATGTGAATATTCACAAATGTAAATGTTCAGTGCAAAAATAGTCACTCCACCTACATGCTAAATAAAATCAAATTTCAGGAGGAGGGGCAGAGGCTCCCAGAAAGGCACCAGCAGCACTGCTTGGCTGGAGCAGCAGCAGGTTTTGGTATCTCCCACCAGGGAAGCCATGTCAAGGGGGTCAGCAAGCCAAGGCCACGGCAGTGATGATGATAGTGGCTGGCAGGGCTGGGGACCTGCATACCCTGGCAGGGTCCTGCCAGGTGTGGTAGATGGAAAGGGATGGCAACAGAGCTGGCAGAGCAGGCAGGAAGTGTTCAGGGGGGATTTGCTTCTTGCTGCTCTGGGGAGGAGAGAGATCTAACAGAAATGTCACTAAGAGGGTCCTTGTCACAGGGCCCACGATGGCAGGGAGAGGGGACCCTGCCCCTCATCTCTGCTCCATCTCTGCCGGGCTGTGCCCAGCAAAGCAGCTGCTGCCCACAGCACCTGCACTGTCCAGCCTTGTGCTGGTCTGGAGTGCTCACCCCGAGGGGCTGGCTCTGTCCTCTGCTTCTCCCACTCTTTTCCTTTTTAAAGCATGTCTTCTGCAAAGCATCCTCATGAATGCTGGCTCACTTCAGGACTGGAGGAGAGACTCATGGACGCAGTGGTGACCCAGTGTGCTGGCAGGGAGATGCTCTCCATGGAACCTTTGGGGTGTTGAGCAGGTTCAGGGCTGTAGGGCACACTTGCCTGGCAGAGGCTGAGCAGGGAGCCCAGGCTGCCTGCCTCAAGCACCCCTGCCTGGCTGGCATCATGCTCAGCCTCCTGCCCACCAAGGCCTGGAGCTCTCTGGAGAACAGGGAGTTGCAGGCAGGAGATGGGGCAAAGGCAGGGACTGGGTAGAGGAGTAAAGGGTGTTTGGATAGTGAAAGGGACAGCAAGAGTGGGAGCAGAGTGGGGGCAGAGGGGTGTGAAGCTGTGGGATAGGACAGTGTAAGGTTCTGCACACCCCATGCAGAACAGGCTGGCTCCTGACACAGGGACGTTCAGCTGTTCCCTTTTTGGTTTCCAGTGATCAGCTTGCTTTCTTTTTTGTTTTAATTCAGGAAATTATATCTTTCAGCTTAGTTTCTATGGAAACAAGCTTGTAGGATCACTTTGTGTGTACGCCCCTAATTGGTTTTGGAGGCATCAGATGATTTTAGCTCAGTTTCACAGGGAGGTGAAGTGGGGTTAATTATGGTCCTCTCAAAGCTACCAGGGGGAGGAAAGGTGTGGACCTCAGCACGGACAGGTTTGCCCAGTATCTTTTGATGCTCTCAGAGCATCTCCAGTCATGCACAGTGGTCCATGAGCCATAGCCAGTCCTTCAGCAAAGATACCCAAAGGAAGTGAGTTTTACTCCTCACAGTATCCAACCAACTATTTGTTCTAGAAATAAAATTACAGGTATCAGACAGAGCACTCTGGCTTCACTGAGATCCTCCCACCACCTAGCACAGTCCTGCCTGCCCAGGGAGGGGTCTCTGGAATCCCAGTCACCTCTGAATGGGGTCAGGAGGGAACTGGAGGAGAGAGGGAGTCTCAAGGTAAAGGCAGCAGAGTGGTTCCCATCACTGTGGTGTCCACTACCATGGACAGCCCTCCAGGGAGATCTCATGGACTGAGCATTGCAAAAATCCCCATCTGACTTTCCCATGCTGGGCCCCTGTCCCCCACGGGTCATTGGGGGTGTTTATGTCTCCTCTGCATCTCAGCTGAAAAAAACGAGATGACATTGACATCTTGGCACCATGAAAAATGTGAGATGACACAGAGGGTGAGAGCAGAGCCTGGGGGAATGCATAGCTCAGGAGGCAGGAAAGTCTGTGCTGTTCAACATCCCCATGTGGGACCTCTCCTACATGTGGGGCTGGGGGGACACCTTGGGTGCCCAGAGATACTGAGCCCTTCACCACCCCACAGCAGATTATATGCAGGAGAGGATGAGGGAGATAAAGAATTAAATTAAAAGACACCTGCTCTGCTGCTGGAGGAGTTGGAAAATGGAGTTTAGACATCCTGCAATTGGAGAGCTTTTTCAATTCCAGCACCTTACCCTGGTAGTTGAAGTGAGGTCTGTCTCTCTCTCTCCAGCCAGGGGATGGCTTTTCCCTCTGGTTCCTGCTCTCAGTGGAACGATTCCAGGCCCTCACAGGGCTTGTTCACTGAAAAGGGTGTTCTGCTTTATTACTGGTCTCACTGGCAGTCGATGCTCAGCAGGAGCCCTGTTAGTCAGGGTGGGAAGGTGCAAGTGGGGAGAAAAGTGGTGCTTGTTGACTGAGGTCAGGGTCAATACTCCTTCACTGGCACCCACAGGTGATGACTGGAGATGCTGCTTGGTTCAGCACAGAGATGTTTGCCCTGGGAGTGGGGAGCATAGCCCTCAGCAGGGCAGGAAAACCCTCAGCAGGGCAGGACAGCCCTCAGCAGGGCAGGAAAACCCTCAGCAGGGCAGGAAAACCCTCAGCAGGGCAGGACAGCCCTCAGCAGGGCAGGAAAACCCTCAGCAGGGCAGGAAAACCCTCAGCAGGGCAGGACAGCCCTCAGCAGGGCAGGAAAACCCTCAGCAGGGCAGGAAAACCCTCAGCAGGGCAGCCTGGAATGTGCAAGAGCAGACCATGGTAGTGGAGAGATGGCCTGATGGAGCCCCCACATGCCAGCAGATCCCCACAGACTCTCAGATTCCAGCTGGGAGCAGGACAGAGCAGCCCCACTCCATGCACTGCAGGGAAAGGCAGAGAGTGCACTTTAGTCTGAGCTCCCCATCCCTCTGCCCCCCCCAAATCCCTCCCTGCACTCGTCTGAGCCCTCTCAGAATTATCTCAGCTCCCTCCCCGATCCACAGCCATCATGTGGGGCAGTGGGCAGGCTCCCTCCATGGACACACTGGACAACACTTCTTTCTCATGCCCAGCTGGTGAATTTCACCAAATTTTCAGAAACTTTGCAGATTAAGATCTCTGTCAATCGCTTTGAAATTTCCCAGGCAGCTCAGTTGGGGAGTACATTGCTAGAAGGGGGACTGACTCCACTGCCAGGTAATGAAGCAAAAGCACATTGGTCCCTTCATCCTGTAGGAAAAATCACTCCCCCAGCCATGGGCTCTGAGCCGGGGTGAACCCCTGGGCAGACAGAAGTGAAGAAGGTGACAAACTCTTCACTCATGGTGCTGTACAAGGCCCTGATGTGACACACAGGAACTGCCTGGTGGCCCCCAGCCATGCCCTTTCCCCTGTGGATAAAATCTCCATGCAAAGGCACCCTCAGTGCTCTCCCCCAGGCATGGCACGGCCTGGTGCAGGCTGTGCACAGGATTGCAGCACCCAGGCACGTTCCCTGCAGAGCTGGATGCACTCCTGTGCTTTCTGCAGGTACAGGCTCACATCTGTGCATGCACAGTCTGTGCTTTCACACACACGCACACATGATCTGCTCAAACAGCTCCTCTTTGTATGGACTTCCATCAAATATTTGCAGTTCTCAAGTCCTGACCCCGTGTAGAATCATCACAGAATGCCAGACTGGTTTGGGTTGGAAGGGACCTGAAAGCCCATCCAGTGCCATGCAGTCCCATCCATGGCAGGGACACCTTCCACTGTCCCAGGCTGCTCCCAGCCCCATCCAGCCTGGCCTTGGGCACTGCCAGGGATCCAGGGGCAGCCACAGCTGCTCTGGGCCCCCTGTGCCAGGGCCTGCCCACCCTCACAGAAAATAGCCCCAGCCTCCCACCCATGCTCATTCTGGTGCTTTTTGGCTCCAGCCCCCTGGGTTCTTGCTGAGCTTAGGCACCTGGATTTCACCCCAACCTGTATTTGCTGCCTTTTTGCAGAACTAGAATGAAGTGAGGGAGCACAGGGCTGAGCACTCAGGCGTGGGTGGGCTGTAGGGAGGTGTGCAGCAGGCTGGGGTTGGTGTGAGCCATTCCCATGGTCCCACTCCAGTGCTGTGGCTGGCACCAGGCACACTTAGAGGAGAGCAAGGGGTGAGGATCCTACGAAACATCCTCCAAGGCCAGTGTGGATTTGTAATGAGCAGATTTTGCTGTGTGCCTTATCTGAGGGGAGGGAATGATGACCTTCAACAGCCCTGAGTTCAAGTTCAGCACATCGGGGCAGAACTGGTGCAGTTGAGTGAGCCCACATGCTGTGCTGGTTGTCTCACAGAGGCTGTGCTAAAAACCACAGGTCTTTTTTAACAGTTATTTGCCAAAAAATAGGCTAATTAGGGTGCATAAATCACTGCATCCCCATCCTCTGCAGTGCAGCCTGTGTGCCCCTGCTCAGGAGAGCTCTATGCTGGCGTTCTGAGGGGTGTGACAGGGACCTGTGGGATGTCACTGTGTGTGCTGGGATGGGGAGTATCAAATCACACCAAGCTGGGTTCTCACCTGCCTATGCACAGCACAAGCTGGACATGTGAACATCTGGGGGACTTTATGTTCATTTTTCTGCCAATCTTTGGCCCTTGCAGAGATGCTCAAGAGTCCCAGGTGCTTCAAAAGCTGCATATAGACCATGAGTGCTCATCCAGAGATCTCAGCTCACCACTTGACATGAGTTTTTCTTCACTATCCTATTTGAAAACTGCACTTCAGTGGTCCAGGGGCTGACATACCACCAGAGTCTGTCCATGACCCTTTTGACACCACTTCAGAAAGCAAATTTGCCTGGACTGTTAAATCAGCCACTTGGCAGTAATTTTTTCCTCTGAACCCAGTGATATGTATTTACAATACTTAAGGAAGCCATGATCGGTTGCAACACCATTTTTGCAAGCTGGTTGGGAAACCAGAAAGTAATTTGATGCAATATAGGGAATTTTCAATGATTTTTTCATTTCAAAAAGGGGTTGAAATAATTTTTATAGAATTTTGATTCTTTAACCTGTGCTTCTGTGATTTCTTTTTTTAATATTGCCTTTTCCATTATTTTTTCAGCTTTTTTCTCTCTTCTGATTTTTTCCCATTTCCAGTTTTACTTTCCCTCGATTTCCTTAAAGCAATTAAAAATGCTCAGTGGTTAAAAATTAAAAATGTTTAGACTCAGATGGTGTGCCCCTGGCCCAGGCTGTGCAGCTGGACCTGGAAATTCCTGGACATCTCTGCTGACTACAGAGAGATCTCGAACACTACGTTAGTATGCACACCATGGTTGTCTTTCCATTGTTTGTCCCATGGACAAGCTTTTTCCCAATCCTGTGGGTTAGTGCTGGTTTTGTGGGCTGAGCTGCTCTTCCTGTAACTGTAATGTTTGTATCAGTCATACTCCGAGAGTGTCATGGGACTCTCCTGGTTTGTTTCCTCCTCTGATTTAACATCCACCCTTCCTGGTGTGTCACCTTCAGGAAGTGTCCCCAGTGCTGGGGTGGCTTTGCTGCTCCCTCGTTCCCATGTGTTGGGCTGGGGCAGGATCAGGGGCCTGCTGACCCTGTGCAGGGAGCCCTGAGCACAGCAGGGACTTTACATCCTTTTCTACACATTTCATGGTCTGGTTTGACATTATCACCATGTTGAGTGTGAGGATCTATTTGGTGTGTCTGTCCCTTCTGTGTGTGTCCATGGGAGACACGATGCCTTTTCCTTTCCAGTGTGTATTACTTTGGCCCATTCAGGACATTTCTGACCCATTCTGGATCTGGTCTCTGGATGAGCAGGTCTGGACAAGCCCTGTTATGTCCAGACAACCATCTCAGCCTTAGAAAAAGAAATATTATGGTGCTTTATTTTTGTCCTCTCCAGTTCTGGCTCCTGCCTCCCTCCAGCACGTAGCTGGGCTGTCAAGTAGGGCCCATGCTGAGCATGAGCACCTTCACTTCCTAATATTTGACTCCAGGGCTTTTTGGACAAGCTGCATTTGTTTGAAAGCTCTCTGTCAGCTCCAGCTTTTTTGGTCTGATTGCTCCCCTAAGAGTGCTGTACTTAATTAGGCTGGAATTGCTATTGCACAATCACCCAACCATAATGATATCTTTAACCGAATCAGAGATGTTTGCCGGGGCACGGGTCCAGAACTGCCTCCTCTGCCTGCTGCTGCAGAACAGGCTGACCTAGAAACAGCCAGGGACCATGTTATAAAACTGCCTTTCTGAACTTCTCCCATGGCAAATAACAAATGCACAGCTGCTTGTACCTGCCTTTTGCCTTCTGAAGGGAATTCTTTTGCTTTTTGATGTCCACTGTCTGGTAATTATTTAAAAGGTCAAGAGGCAAGGCTATATTTGCACTGAACACTGCTGTCATTCATGGCTTGATGGGCTTTTTTTCTCTGTGCATTTATGGACCACAAAGCAGAAACCTCTCTTTGCCATGCTCTGGTTTAACCACAGAGAGGTACAAAGTCAGGATATCAGGATTTGCTTCCCAGCCAGAAGGAAGGATGCAGGTCCCAGAGTTTAGCTCCAGGTGTGCATCCCAGAATGGCTGTGTGATCCCAGCCCTGTCCCTGCAAACGTGGCTGACACCCCCACAGTCTGTGTTGAGCTCTTGTTCTTCCTTGCAGAGCATCCACCTGTCCTTTTTGCGCACGGTCCCACCTTACTCTCACCAGGCCAACGTCTGGTTTGAGATGATGAGAGTCTTCAACTGGAACCACGTCATTCTGATAGTCAGCGACGACCACGAGGGTCGTGCTGCACAAAAGAAGCTGGAGACCCTCCTGGAGGAGAAAGAGTCCAAGGTCAGTTCCTCAACATTGTCTTGTAGCTTTGTTAAAGCAACAACAACAAAACTAGAAGTCTTGGGCTGTTGTATGTATGTAGATTTCTGTATGTAAAACACCTTTTCTTTCCATTGTAACATGGCTAACATGCTTAAAGCATCAACAGTGTCTGACTAGTACCTGACAGAACTTTGTACTTTATTCATTTCACTTGCTTTGCCATGGTCAAAATCTCCTACATGTAAATCGACTACAAAATGAAGGGAAGGATAACCTGGAGCTCTGCAAATGCCTTGCCCAAGTTTCCCACCCAAGGAGAGGACCAGTCGCTCAGCTTAGGAAAGCACCTGCCCCACTGCAGCCACCCCGGGGCCAGGCAGACCCAACATTGCCAAACCCACCTTGAAAAGCAGCTTCTGAATTGGCTGCTGGGGGCTCAGCTTAGTGCTTAGGAGGGGCAGGGCAACCAGGGCTGTAATGTCCCTCTCGGCAGAGCTGTGGGCCCGTTCCCATCTCCATCGAAGCACATGCCAACCGCTGCTTTCCTGACACCCCATACTGTCACAGGGGCAGGTGTGGGGCCTTGCACCTGCTCTCAGGGCCAGTGGGAGCAGGGAGGGAGGCAGGGAAGGGCCCTGAGGTGTGGGAGGACAAAGCACAGACCTGCAGCGTGGAGGGAAAGGAAGAAGGAGAGCACAGGAAGCTGTTTGGCTGCAATCTGGAAGGCAAGGAATCACCTTCTGTCCTGCGGGATGGACTCCCAGCACGTCCTCTCTCCTGGGGCAAAGTGAGGTCCCCTTCGGATGGGCAGAGTGTGAGTTCATCCAAGTCTCCAGCAGCATCAGGACAGGCACCCATTCGGGGATGTTCCCTCCTGGGTCACAGGCAGGGACCCCAACCTGCTCTTTCCAGCCCCACCTGCAGCTGCTGGACCTTTGGCAGTCTCTCAGCTGTTGAGAAGATGCGGCCATAGACACTTCTTGTGGTTAGAGTTGGTGGCTGAGCTGAGAGATGGGACCCTGTGACTGCTCTTTGCCACCTCCCTGGAGGAACAACTGGTGCAGGCTGGCAGAAGCCACACTGACCTACAGAATCCTGATTTTGGCAGTGATTTTCAAGAAGTTTCATCCTTGCTACATCTCAGGCTGTGGCAAGGCACTGATATTCCACCAGCCAGAGGACCCTCCTGCCTCCAAAGGCAGCTTCCCACTGGGAAGTAGGACAGTATTTTTCTCCAAAGCCTCTTCCCAGCACAATGCCCTTCATAGAGGGAGAGCCATCATCAGTCTCTCATCCATCCTCTTGCATCTCTTGAATTTTCACTTTCTGTTTTCCTGTAGTTCCCGTGCATCCCATTTTGCTGCTCCCTCTCATGCCTCCACTCCCATTTGCCCCATGTGGTGCTCCCAGATCAAGGGTGCATTTCTCCTTCAGCCTGTCCAGGCAACGGGAAATCCTTTGAGAGCTTGAAAGATGGGGAGGGAGGGTCTGTCCTCAGACTTTCCCCTTATTTGCACTGCATCTATCACGTCTTTGTGTCTTCTGGCAGTGCCTGGGCTGCTGCAGATGGTCAAGCCACTCTCCAGCCAGGGGCAGCTACTCTGTCCCAGTAGGTCACCTTGTCTTCTCTTTGAGGTGTGCCACTGCATCTTGTTTCATTTTCCTTTGTGAAAAGGTCAGACAGACTGGTGTGACTGGTCTTGCAGGTGGCAGATTCCCTGTTGGGGCTTTCCTGTCTGCCTCCGCCTCTTGTCTCCAATCTCTCTTCTGATCACTGATGTGCTGACTCTTTTCATGCCATGAAATTGTACCATGGGCCCCTCTCCAGCCTCTCCAAGGGCAGCCTGGGTCCTGGAGAGGGAGCAGGCAGGATACCTGATCTCAGCCTCTTCAAGGCTTAGATCACAGCCCCTGAGGACATGGAGGACCTGCTCAGGGTCAGAGACTCACCTGCCCATCGGAGGTCTTGGTTTTGGGCAAGGCTTTGCCCCCAGGGTGTGTGCCAGCTCCATGTGCCATCCAGGCACCACTGCATGGGTCTGCACCTCCAGCAGCACCCTGAGCCCAGCTTTCAGGCCGTGCTGGCCAGCCCTGGAGTGCCCCATGTGCTGGCCTTATCTTGGGGCTGTCTGCAGCCCCTCTCATCCTGGAGCTGCTGCTCCATCCAGCACAGCTCTGCTCGTTCATGGGGCTGCTGGGACTCAGAAGGGAGCACTGGACAGGACACTGTGAAACCAGAGCTCCTCCAGGTCAGAGGTGGCAGGTCCCTTCTGTGCTGCCTGCCTTTCTCTGGGACTGTGACGTTCATGAAAGCAGCAATTTTTTGAGTGAATGCAGGCACTCATGTTGGAAAGAGAACTTCTGACTTGTCAATCCCTGTGTGAAACATGAAGATCAGAGAAGGGCTCCAGGATCACATGGAAAAAGAGGATTATTGGTGGAGTTCTGGAAACAGGGCTAGTGACAGGGAGAGGTGATCAGAGGCCAGCCTTGTTGCACCCAAGACTCTCCTGACCAGCCTGGGCCAAGGTTCCAGAACATCTCAGGAATTTCTGGTTGAAGGCTGCAGCATGGATGACAAAGATTTGGCTAAATTGACAGTGCCTGTGAGAAGTGACCAGTGTTGCCTGACTGGAGAACATTCCTGCTGTCCTGCTGCATTTCTGGTCTCCTTGTAGCAGTCATTACTCCAGGAGTCACAGCAGAAGCCGTAAGAAGCCCCTGCAGAAATCCGCGCTGCAGGAGTCCTCAGAAATGAAGGCAGACCTGGGCTCCAAGCAGATTTTGCCTCTTCAGATACTTTTCCTTGCCAGGACCCAATTTCTTTGAGCAATGAAAAACCTGTTGGGCTGCGTCCAAGGAGAAGAAAGGAAAGATCATACGGCTGCATGGAGAGGAGACTTGGCAAGAAGTCCTGCTAAAGACTGGCCTGAATGCTCAGGAAAAAGGAAGCTGGTTTTGAAATCAAGATGAAGAGAAATCTGTCTGTCTGAGGAACAACCTGGAAACATGGACCCCCTGTGCACCAGGGGTGCAAAGGGTCGGGTTCCTGGCAGGGATCCATTGCCATCAGGCTCTGGAAAAATGGAGATGAGGTGCAGCTCTGTCCCACAGCCCATGTACACAGATCAGGGACCCTCAGCTAGGGCGGGGTCAAGGAGAAGATGTCAGACTATGTCCCACCAAAACCTGCCAAGCCCTCTCCTGGAGGCACCATCAGGTTGCTGTTACTGGCCTGGCTGCAGGGGCTGCTCCCAGGAAGGTTCTGAGGCTCTGTGCAGCTGCTGCAGGGTCAGGGCTCTGAGCAGAGGCTGTGGGCCCTCAGCACACTGCCAGCTCGAGAGGAAACCTCCAGCAATGGGTGCCCTGCCCCGGGCTCCTCTGGGGCCAAGCAGCACCAACAGCTGAGGTAGCAGAGCAGGGGAGGAGCAGGATCTCTGCTCCAGTCTGATCTCTCTGGGAGCAGTGCATGCCCCGAGCCCCCCTGGCATGCTCCAGGCAGCACCATGGAGACCACCAAGCAGTGAGCCCCACTAGCCACGCTTAGGAGCAGGTTACAGGCACCCTGGTCTCGGGTACCTGCACCTCCCAGGGCCACCTGTGTGCTGCAGAGCCACGAGGTGCCCTGGGCTTCCCCAGGGACCAGGTAAAAGCTGCAATATCATCCCATGTTCACCATTGCTTCATATCGCCACGCTTTGAGCCAACACAGGATGTAGAGAACTTTATCTTTCTCTTTTGGATATCAACAGCTCAAAAAGCTGCTCCCTCCTTTCAGGAGGTGAGAGGTTCAGCTGAGACACCTCACTTTGTGTGGATTCTCTGAGGGTGGACAGGATTGTAATGCTGATAGTGATGCTAGTAATGCTAATACTCTTAACTGTAACAGTTTGCCTTTATCCAGCACTTTCCGTACACAACATTTTGTCCTTTACTTCCACAGTAATTCCATGGAAACCCCACCACTTAGGCCCTTAGATTGTTTCTGAGCTTAAGATAAAAATTCCTTGCTGAAGAATTCCCCAGTCCCTCAAGGGAAAATGCAACTGCATCGCACCAGCTGTGACACTCAGGCTTTGCTCTCAGATTGCTCCGTGACGCTCCTGTGAGAGCTGAGGCACAATCTCTCCTGATAGTGGTTTTTGCGAGCTCCAGCGTTATAGAGACCCTTTAGCAAACAGTGGAGGAGGAGGTGGATGTTGGATTGCTTTACTACACGTCATTTTCAACTGTTTATAATATTCTTCTGTGTCTACATATTTTCTCTGTGCACATTATTCATCAGAGTAAAAAAAGGAACTATGAAAACCTCGACCAACTTTCCTATGACAACAAGCGAGGACCCAAGGTATATATGCATGGAAATGCACGCCGCCCACCAACCTAACTAGCAAATGAAAAATAGCCACAGCCAACAGAAAAATAAAAAAGAAAAAAAAAAGAGAAAGAGAAAAAAAGAAAAGAAAAGAAAGAAAAAAAAAATCCATGACTATGTTTCTTGGTAGCACGTTTTTATGTTGAGATAGTTTGGTTTGGACTTGAGAATGGAAACTTAGCCAGCTGACCCTGGAAGGATTTCTTTTTGAAACATGCATGTGAACGAGTAATTAACTTGCAAGTTCTTTTTTTTTTTTTTGAAAAGTTGAACCAACCCCCTTTCCTCCCCAAAGGAAACGGTTCCTTGGTGTAAGTTGCTCACTCTGATTCCCAAAGGTTAACCCTGTGCAATATGTTTTTTTCATTTCCCATGTTTTTGAAAAACAACACTCGTTTGAGTTTTCAATTGCATTTCAAAGCCTTTTTCTCTTTCCTGTACAATGCACGCCTCTTTTTTGGGTCTTGATTGACTTCAGTTTGCATGCACAGTGCAAAAAAAAATTTAAAAAATAAAACAACTAAAAAGCCAAAACCTTAAAAGAGAAAGGAAGGAAGGAAAGAAAGAAAAGAAAGAAAGGAAAGAAAAAGAAAAAAAACCTTTAACCAACCTTATTTAGCAGACTTGTGCAGTTTAATGAATTCTCTTGACCCTTTTCTAGATAGCATGGCTCTCACCACCAGTCCTGGGGCTCACTCACTAACCAGCTTTGCTCACACTAATCACAGGCTGAGAAAGTGCTCCAGTTTGACCCTGGAACCAAAAATGTGACATCGCTGCTGCTGGAGGCGAAGGAGCTGGAGGCCAGGGTCATCATCCTCTCTGCCAGGTGAGGCCGTGCTGCCCCTTCTCCTCCCTGCTCTGATTTCCTTTCTCCCAATGCTGCCCAGTGCTGGAGTCAGTGTGGATTTGGGGTTTGACAACATTCCAAGGAGCGTGAGAGAACCCCCCCCCCCCCCCCAGCCCCCTGTCCCGGGCAGGTGGATGGTGCTGAGGGTGCTGGACGTGCTGCTGGCCAGGGAGTGACAATCCCGAGCGTGGCTGGCTGTGCTGCAGAAGCACATCAGTTACTGATGGTGTGCCCTGCTCCAGCTGGGAAGGAGGGGAGCCTGATGGCCCCATGCCTACAGCACAATGTGCAGATGTGCAGGTGCTCAGCAGCCCTGGGAGCTGTGGGATCAGGTGAAGCTGAGAGCAAGGTTCCCATTGCGTCGAGGATTCAGCCATCGCCCAGGAGAATCAGTAGTCAGAGTCACCTGGGGTGATGTCTCCCCTGACGCTGCCACACCCTTGGAATCTGCCAGCGGGGCCACCTGCAGCTGGAGCCACATTGCCGTTCCCTTCCTCTCGTTGCAGCGAGGATGACGCGGCCACGGTGTACAGATCAGCAGCCATGCTCAACATGACGGGCTCGGGCTACGTGTGGCTGGTGGGGGAGAGGGAGATCTCGGGCAATGCCCTGCGCTACGCCCCGGACGGTAGGCACCTCCCGAGCTCCGTCCCGCTGCAGCCAGGCTCGGAGGAGCCCGAAGGAGCCGGGATAGCGGCCCCTGCCCTCCCCGGGACCCCTCGGGCTGGGGGAGCGCGGTGCCGTGGTGGTCCCGAAGGGGGGTTCCACACCCTGCCCTCCGCTCCTTTCGCCGGCCTGGGGACTCAGCCGTGGCTGCGCTGCCACGCCCCAAATCCGTGTCGCTTTGCAAGCTGCCTGTCACTCGGGGGAAGGCTTGGGCAGGGCCGTAGGGGTGGATGGAGCTCAGGGTGTCCGTGCGACACGGCGCCCAGCCGCACGGTGCCAGCCCAGCCCTGCTGCCCGGCCTGCTCCTGCCTGAAGCACAGGCAACTTCCCGCTGCAAGGCATCCTCAGCCCGTAGCCGTGTGCTCGCTTGTCCCGAGAGCTGGGCATGGGAGAAACGCTGGAGCAGCCAGTGATCCCAGGAACGCTGACCCGCCTCCCCCTCTGCCCGCGGCAGGAGTGATCGGTTTGCAGCTCATCAACGGCAAGAACGAGTCCGCCCACATCAGCGACGCTGTCGCCGTGGTGGCCCAGGCCGTGCACGACTTGTTTGAGAAGGAGAATATCACAGACCCACCGCGGGGCTGCGTGGGCAACACCAACATCTGGAAGACAGGACCCCTTTTTAAGAGGTATTGGAGAAAGGGTCCTGCTGGAGGGAGCAGAGGACCTGGTGGGGGAGAGCTGGAAAAGGTGGGAGCATGTGCAAAAGGTGCAGGAGGACATGGTGGCTTTAAAAATTCAGGGTATCTGTCACTAAAGCTTTGGGGCATGTGGCACTGAGCTGCCTGGACTCTCCTGCATGATTTGGATGTGAAGGCTACATCTCTCCTAGAAAACTCTCCCAGACACAGGCTCAGGCAATGGCACCCAGTTTTTCCAGGCTGTTTAGGCATCATCCTGGTGCCTGGCATCAATTCAGTCCATGTCAACCCATGCTACCCGGGGCAATGCTTGGACAGCTGGGATGTGTGGGCAGGGAATGACTCTAGGAGGAAAAGATTGGGGACCATGGTCTCCTCCAGTCTGGAGCTTAATTCCTTGGGTGGAAGTGGGAGAGAGAGGGAGGCTTCTGCCAATTCACAGTAGGGGAATATTTCTGTCCCATTTTATCTTGGTGCTGTGGACATGTTTCCTGCTGAACATTCCAAGGGCTGTGGCATAGGTCCAGTGCTGCAAGCAGGGCTTGATGCCAAGAGATGTCCATGCATGGGACAGGTTGCCTTCGGCTGTAGCAAGCCCTGGTGCTCTGGATTTGGAGGCTGGGGTGTCACAGATGGGAGCATGTGCCTGTGGGGTCCTGCTGCCAGGCCAGGGGGATGGGCAGGTCCTGCATGCGCTTCCAGACCCCAATCCCTGCATCACTGCAGGTGCTGGAGTGGGGCCTTGGTGCAGAAGCCACTCCCTGCAGACCTGAGTTCTGCTGAGCATGAGACCTGCAAAGCCTGGAGATTGTTTTAGAGGCATTTCTGGCAGCCCCTGCAGTGACAGTCTTTGGCATGAGCGAGTCAAAGCTGTTCTTCACAACTGGCTCAGGCAATCCTTGTGTCTCCACTATCACCTTTCCAGAGTTTGGAGGCTGGTTCTCTCCTTGGTGGTGTTTGTGTGTGCCTGGGCCACTAGCCAGGCTGGGATGGGCAGGTGCCAGGCACAGCACCAAAGCTGCAGCATGGGCACACCTCTCAGGGAACCCCCAGAGGAAAGTGTCCTTGGGTGCTGTGGGACAGATCATTCCAGAAGGGAGTGGAACTTTTCTGGTGGAGAACAAGGGGCAATGGCAGCAGATATGGTAGAGAACATTTGGGAAACTGATTCCATCCACCACCACATGTCTATGAACATACCATAGATAGCCTTGGCTGGACTTCTACAGGGTAGTGAGCTTATGGCGGGTAACTGAGAGGAAGCATTTGCCTTTCTGATGCCTTGTGAGGCATCTCAATAGCAAAGCAGCTATTCTAGGTTGTCCCAGCTGTGTTTCTGTCCGTAGGGTGTTGATGTCCTCCAAGTACTCAGAGGGTGTCACCGGCCGGGTGGAGTTCAATGAGGATGGGGACAGGAAGTTTGCCAACTACAGCATCATGAACCTGCAGAATCGAAAACTGGTCCAGGTTGGGATTTACAACGGCAGCAATGTACGTGCAGGCCTGGACTGGGTAAGGAGGGGTTGAGCCCTGGGCTGTCCACCTCAGTCTCATGTCCATCTGCTTCCTTTGGGATCCACCACAGGTCCTGACCAATGACAGGAAGATCATTTGGCCAGGGGGAGAAACTGAGAAACCTCAAGGCTATCAGATGTCAACCAAGTTGAAGGTAAGAGCAAATGGCATCAGGGGCAGGGCTTCTCAGCTCTCTGCATGCCAGGCAGTGACTTCATCTGCCTCCCACCTCCACGGCTGCTCTGCAGCTGGCAGCAGCATTTGCAAGGCCAGGAGAGGATATGGGAGAGAAATAGAGAAAGTACTGGACGGTGTTCAGAGCAAAACTTTCAGCTGGAGTCAATTAGATAGGGTGGCAGGCATCCTTGAGTTTGGAAAGAGACAGGTGGGAAGTGGATATGAAAGAAAACAGCACAGAAAAGGTGGTGGAGGGACAAGGTGTTCACCATTTCTCATGGGAGCCAGAGGACACCTGTCACAGATTTGCGAGAAATACAAGGATGGACTCCTTTGGCTGAGGCATGGTTCAGCTCTGTTAGTGCAGAGACCAGGTGGAAATAGATTCAAAAGGAGATTAAACCCTCTTGTGGAGGGTGGGTGGATTGGTAGCTGCAAGGCTGAACTCAGGAAATCCCTGAGGAGCTGATGGCCAGAAGCTGGAGGTAACACTGGCAGAAGATCTGTCCAGTCTGGCTTTGCTGCTCACGCTCTTCCTTTAAGTGTTACTCAGCAGCCCCTTTAGTGATTTCATCTCACTTTAGTGACAGATCCTGGCCAGACTGATCTTACCAGTATGGCCTTTCACTTTCCTACTGTTCATTTTTCCAGCGAGGGAAATCCCATTCCCACTCGAGCCCTTGTCCCCACAGAAATGCTATGGGTATGTTGCTATTGCTGCTTGACTGAAAGGTCCAGGGCAGGACTGAAACACCTGCATTAACTTGGTGTGACAGGGTCTAGAGCCCCTTTCCCAGCACTAGTCCTGGCTGTGTGGTGTCTCCCATCAGTCTCCCATCAGTTAGGGAAGGAGATTTTGAGGCTCAGCTGAAAGTGCCACATGAAGGAGGACATTCCTCACCTTGGGTGCAGGGAAAGCAGATATTCTTAATGCTCTTCTTGGCAATGATGTGTTAACAGCTGGATTTCATTATATTAAAGGTCTTTTTCAGCCTAGAGGATTCTCTGATTCCCCATGCCAAAGCCAGGTCCTGCTGCTGGGCTGAGATGGCAGCTGGGGAGGGCGCCACAGCTCATGTGGGGAGGGCAGCCCAGCTCCCACCATGGGAATGTAGCTCTGGAGGGAAACACAGACCAGAGGGTGTTTGTGTTCTACCTCACAGATTGTGACCATCCACCAAGAGCCCTTTGTGTATGTGAAGCCCACTCAGGCAGATGGGACCTGCAGGGAGGAATTCACCATCAATGGGGATCCTGTCAAAAAGGTCTTCTGCACTGGACCCAATGAGACTATCCCAGGTAACTTGCTCTGGTGAGGACTCCCACTCCAGGAAGGGCTCCCAGGGAGGGTGCTCAGTCATACAGGAGGCCCAGAGGATGAGGCACAGAGAGGTAACAGCACAGCTGGCCCCCAGACTCCCCCCCATCAGCTCAGCCTCATAACAGTGCTGTGCAGAAGTTGGGCCCTGGGATCTAGGGGTTTGAGCCCAACAGATTCTTTCCCACTGTCTCTCTAATGAATGGGCATCAGGGCTGCTTTGAGAGATTCCATCCTGAGTTTCTGTCTCCTGACATGGTCCAGTTCTCTCTGCCTTGATCTCCAGCAGCAGCAAGGGTCCCGAGGCATGTTAGCACATGCTGCACTGACACAGCACTGGTTTCAAACTGTCACAGAAACCTGTGTCAGGATCAGGAGTGAGCATCTGATGTGGAGTGGGAGCAATGCCAGGCTTGCCCAAATCCACCTGAAGGGCATCCCCTTGGCTCATCTCACCTTCCTGTGCACAACATCCCCCCAGAGTTGTGTCGTGGGCTGTGTTCAGCCTGCTGGGCTCATGTCAGGACTCCTCCAGCACATGCACCGAGCCCTCTCCTTGCCCTTGCACTGTCTCTCAGCCCACCTGACTGGGACATGGCAAAGGAACGGGACCCTTCTGTCCCCAGCCTGACAAACAGCCACAGGTGATGGAGGCTGTGAGAGAGGGTGGTCAGGCCCTGAAGGATAACATGCATGGAGCCAGAGCCATGGGGTGGCTGCTCTCACCGGGGACAGGCACAGATCCTGTGTGGGGTCCCTGGCCAAGGGCTGCCCCCACTCATCCTGTCCTGTCCCTCCCCCAGGCCGTCCCACCGTGGCACTGTGCTGCTATGGCTTCTGCATCGACCTGCTCATCCGCCTGGCAGGGGTGATGAACTTCACCTATGAGGTTCACCTGGTGGCTGATGGTAAATTTGGTACCCAAGAGCGGGTGAGTTTGGGCAGCCTGTGGTCTTTCTTTGCCTGTATTGTGCGTTGAAACACCCCCACACCCTTCTCCTGAGCAGGGTGGGGTGGAAGGGCAATGCAGGATTCCTAAAAAGTGCAGGGTCCTGGATGGTGGAGCATGTGTGTCAGGGCAGGGGACTGACCCGGCCTTGGCTCCCTGGCAGGTGAACAACAGCAACAAGAAGGAGTGGAATGGGATGATGGGGGAGCTGCTGAGTGGCCAAGCAGACATGATTGTGGCTCCCCTCACCATCAACAACGAGCGGGCTCAGTATATCGAGTTCTCCAAGCCCTTCAAGTACCAAGGCCTCACCATCCTCGTGAAGAAGGTATGGTCTGGGTGGGAAGTTTTGCAGAACACAGAGGTGCCTGTTCCACAGATTGCACCATGCCCAGTGCAGCCCCTGCAAATTCCAGGCTCTAGGCTGCTGGTTTTAATGCAGGCTCTTGTCTGCACCAACCTGACCCTTCCTGAGTAGCCAAACAGCAGGAGCTTGGGGCAGGGCAGGGCGCCTGTGGGTCCCTCCAGGCGGGCAGGGTGCAGGCGTGGGGGGTGCCAGCGCTGTTCCCCTCTCTCCTGTGTGCAGGAAATTCCCCGCAGCACCCTGGACTCGTTCATGCAGCCCTTCCAGAGCACACTCTGGCTGCTGGTGGGGCTATCTGTGCACGTGGTGGCAGTGATGTTGTACCTCTTAGACCGATTCAGGTGAGTGCACTTTGGGCCACTCAAGATCTGGAGGGGACAGAGAGGTGCTTCTGGGAACTGTCCCCTGCATCCCTTGCTTGGGCACAGTCTTGCAGCCCTTTGGGGGCCCTCCCAGGGACTTAACCCACCTGCTCTGCCCCACAAGCCCTGGGCTGAGGCTCCTGGCCCCTCTGGCTGCCTAAGCTAAGGGATATGGATATGTGGGGTACCCAGCACGTGGGGATGTGGGAATACATCTGTCAGACCAGGTGCTGTACAGATACCTGGCCAAGGGGACTGTCAGTTTCTGGGCTCTGAGAGGATTTCCTCTCAGCCTTCCTTGGCCCTGTGGCAGATCCTCTGAGGGCAAGAGAACCTGTCCCTGCCTCAGCCCTGTGCCCAGAGGCTTTGATGGCTAATCTGCCGGGAGCCCTCTGTGCTGCAGTGGGAGAGACTTGAGCTGACCAGGGTCAGATGACCTTTCTGGTCTGGAGAGAGTGTGATGGGACCAGTACCAGTGTGAGCCAGACAGGGTTTCAGGTCAGCACAAGAGATGTGGCAGGCAATGGGACAGAACAGGGGAGAGCTGCTTGGGACAAGGCCCAATCTATGGGAATGATTGACACAGCTGCACCAGGACACATAGGGCACAGTGGGGAGCCCTGAGAATCAGGGTGAGGGGAATGAGAAGGCTTCTTCATTCCCTTTTCCAGCCCATTTGGCCGATTCAAAGTAAACAGTGAGGAGGAGGAAGAAGATGCCCTGACTCTCTCCTCAGCCATGTGGTTCTCCTGGGGAGTCCTGCTGAACTCTGGAATTGGAGAAGGTGAGTCACAGCTCACAGCAGGACTGCTCTGTCCTGCATCCCAGGCTCTGAGCTGGGCAGGCTGGGGAGAAACCCCTGCCCTCTTCCACAGCCTCCCTCTCTCACATGGTCCCTGTGGGATCTCATTCCCTGAGCCCTCCCTGGAGCAGGCTGGTGATTCTGAGCATTGCATATTTGTGGTAGTTGTCAGGGCTGTCTTGCCACCCCCAGCACTAGTGGTGGGAAACAGGGCAGGGAAACTTGGGCTGGATCCCCTGCCCAGGGTTACCACCCTCTCAAGGTGGCACACAGCATGTCCTGGAAGGAGCTGGAGTTTTTTGGTTCAGGCAATGCAGAAGCTCCTTGCACAGCTGCTGGTAGAGCAGATAGATGGTGCACATCTGCAGCTGCCATTGGGCTCATGTAGATTGACACAGCTTTGGCAACCAAGCCAAGCCCTCGTGGTGCCACTCTGATCTCTCCTCTCCCTGCAGGTGCTCCCCGGAGTTTCTCTGCCCGTATCCTCGGCATGGTGTGGGCTGGCTTTGCTATGATCATTGTGGCTTCATACACTGCCAACCTGGCAGCCTTCCTGGTGTTAGACCGACCTGAGGAGAGGATCACAGGCATTAACGACCCCCGGGTAATGACCCCTCGCTTTCTTTCCCCTTCCCTGGGGCATATAACATGGCTTGTGTTTCCTAGAGCCCTGATTTACCATGGCTGTGATCTGTGCTGGGGGGACCAGACCCAGGGAGCTCTGCCTGGGCTCGTGCTGATGAGTCTGAGCCCCTGCCCTGGGTGGGAATGGACAGACGTGGGCAAGGATCAGCAGGAAAACAACCTATCCAGAAATAGCCTGTCTGCAGTCAAACTGCCTGCCAGTTCCTGGAGAGCCTCCTCTAACCAACGAGGAAACGATTCATTATGCATGAGTTATAACTAATGAAATCGTCCCTGCGGTGCAGTCAATACTCTCCACATGCCTCAAATCCATTTCCTGCTCTGGCAAGGACACAGCCACAGCTCATCAGCCCAGGCACACAGGAATGTGCCCTGCAGCAGCACTGACCCACAGCATCCCACACCCTGCTGTTTGCCCTGCCCACGGTACTGCCAGCCCCATGGCATCCACAGGCCTCCTGCACCCTCAGTGCCACTGTGTCCCTGTCCCATAGCATCCCCTGCCCCAGCAACACGGTCCCAGAGCATTCACTGCCCCGTGGCATCCTCTGAGGAGATCAAGGTCTTCTCTAGGGAACAGGTTCCTGAAGGAGACCAGAAATTAGGAAACAGCTTTGAGGTGGGAAAGTTTTGATGGTGAAGGACAGCAAAAATAGGAGCCCCACCCTTGCCTTTCAGCTGCGCAACCCCTCGGATAAGTTCATCTATGCCACGGTGAAGCAGAGCTCCGTGGACATCTACTTCCGACGGCAGGTGGAGCTGAGCACCATGTACAGGCACATGGAGAAGCACAACTACGAGAGCGCTGCCGAAGCCATCCAGGCAGTGAGGGACAAGTGAGTAGGGCCAGCACCTTGCCTGGCCACGCTGGGAAGGGCTTCAGGGAGCTGCAGCTGGGCGGAGCAAGCAGGGCAAAGCTGGCGGGAGCTGCGGTCAAAGCACGGCTTGATGGGACCTCCCGGCTGGGGCTGGGTGGGATCTGCCCAGTCCTGGTGTGTCCCGGGTCTCTGGGCGGGGAGCACAAGGTCTGCATGGGGACTGCACAGTGAGAGGCCTGGCCATGGCCTCTGTGGCCTCTTTTCTTCTTTCAGTGCAAGTCTGGGTGGCTTCAGTGTTTAAATTAGGGCTAGGAGCACTCTCGCTGCTCCCACAGAGGCTGCAGGCAAGCTGGGCTGCCCAGCCTGACCTGTCCATCCTCCCTCTGTGTCCAGCAAGCTCCACGCCTTCATCTGGGACTCAGCAGTGCTGGAGTTCGAGGCCTCCCAGAAGTGTGACCTGGTGACGACGGGGGAGCTCTTCTTCCGCTCCGGCTTTGGGATCGGCATGCGCAAGGACAGCCCCTGGAAGCAGAACGTCTCCCTGGCCATCCTCAAGTCCGTACACGGCTCTTGGTGTGGGGCTTGCCCCAAATGCTGCATGTGTTGGCACGCAAGTAGCACGTGCCAGGCTACCTTCCAGGCCTCTGCAGCGACAGGGGGCTGCCATTCCATCCTGACAAGGGAGACATTGAGTGACTGGGGTGGGCACCCACAGCCTCAGCTCTGGCTCACAGGGCTGGGGAAGCAGCAGGGAACTGGAGGGAGGGCAGAGCAGGGCAGGGAACAGAGTCATGGTCAGGCAGGAGTGTAGGCAAAGCTAGCAGAGAGCAGCGGGGGCCATCCAGCACAGGTCTCTATGAGCAGGGTGTGGGTGCTGCCATCTCCCCACTCCTCCCTCAGGGCTCAGCCTGTCCAACAGCGTTGCACTGCCCTGCCTTCGTCATCCAGGGTGTTTTTCTTTCAACTCTGGCTACTCCTTTTACACAGGAATATGTCAGGACCCCCTCTGAGTCCGAGGCTTTTACACCAGCACTAACATGCAGTGTGGGGTGTCACAAGTTGGACTGATGGGTGAAAAGGGATTTTCTTGTGTTACTTTGGAAATGCCAAACTCATTGCAGACAGAGAAATGTCATGATGGAGGAACAGACAACTGGGAAGCAGCAAGTGAGGGGAGGGAGCCCTGAGAGATTCATTTTAGGAGAGATACGGTCAGGAGCCGCCAGAGTCCTGCCCAAGATGTGGAGGTGAAAGACCTGAGAGAGAATGGGCAAGATGTGGAAGATGGGCAAGATCCAGGGTGATGTAGGGAGCCATGGAGCCTGTCTGTGGGATGGTCTTAACATGGTGATGGGTGGCAGCAGGACAGATGGGATTTGGGACAACCACATGAGAAGCCTGAAGGGGCCATAGGAGTCCTTGGTGTCCTCCTGGGAGAGGATGGGGAAGCCCAGGGCTACAGATGGCCCAGGAAGGTGGTGGGGGAACAAGAGGAAGGAAAGTGCAGTGATGGGATGTGTGCTCTGTGCCTGCTCCATCCCCACAAGCTGTTCAGGCAGAGACGGGTACTGTGAGGACACGGCTTGTGTCCTCCCAAGCTGTGACACCAGGCTGTGACACCAAGCTGCTGGGGTGTCCCAGCCCTCACCGTGCACCGCAGGGAGCTGCTGGGCAGCAGTGCCCTGACCTAGAGGGTGCTGGGGGTCACCAGAAAGGACTGGGGTCCATCATTGCCTGAGCTCCAGGTGGCCTGGCAGGCGGAGGAATCATGCAGGAGAGAAATGGGAGATGTGGTTCATGTCCACTCCATGCAGCCTTCTGCAGGAGCTCTTGGAGCACTGCCAGCTCCATCCTTCCTTGAGAACACACCTTCCCCACGGCTTACACGTGGCTCTTTTGGCAGCAGGCGCTGCCCCAGAGCTGCGCAGGGGCAGTGGCAGGGGGGAGCTGTGGGTGCCTGCTCCCAGCACTGCACTCTGCGTGGGCTCTGTGTGTGTGTGAGCAGTGCTGGCAGCCCCTGCAGACAGCCCACAGACACTCTGTGCAATTCCACACATGCACAGGTGTGCACACACATGGTTCCTGTGCTAGTAGGCAGCAGGCAAGTGCAGAGTCCTAGGATGGAGGGCACGAAAGCACAAAGAGCGTGTGCCCCAGACTACCCTGTCCTGTCTCCTTGTGCTTCCAGGTCCCACGAGAACGGCTTCATGGAGGATTTGGACAAGACTTGGGTGAGGTATCAAGAGTGTGATTCCCGTAGCAATGCCCCAGCAACACTCACCTTTGAAAATATGGCAGGTTTGTTCTGCAAACCTCTTTCTTCCCCTTCACTGGGTAGCCCACTTTTGCTCAAGAAATTCTCCTCTCTGGGGCTCTCCTCTCAGGCCAAATCTCTGCTGCTTCTGGGTTTGTGCTTTCCTAGTGGTGGAAGGCTGCTGAGGTGGGCTCCATTCCCACCTTGTTCAAAACAGTTCCACAAAGTTTCCTGGGTGCCCTTTTTGCCAGTGAGGCTGCTCTGGTGTGAGCATGGCTCCCCTCCCTGTGCCCTGGCCAAACTGTGGCTGTCACAGTGCAATCAGAGCTGTCACCAATGCAGAGAGGAGAACAGCACCTCGGCAGAGGCGAGTTGAGAAACCTGCTGCAGGAGGGGGCTGGAAGCGAGGGGCAGCCCCTCAGTCCTGAGGAGCCCTGGGCAGGGCCAGGACAAGGATAATCGATACAGAGGGGTTTTCATCTTGCAAAGACTGTGAGGATCCCGAGACAGGCTCTCTCTTTGCCCTGGGGTGGTGCTGCTGGTCCTACAGCCAGGCAATGCAGTGATGAGGGATGAGGGGAGTCAGATGGGACCCTGTCCGCACCAGCACTGCTGGCCGGGTTACAGGCAATGGAGAAATGGGGCATTTTGCTCCATCTCCTCAGACACCACTCCAGAAATGTCAGCCCCGAGGGCTGCAGGCAGCCATGGACAGCACAGAGCTCTGTGCATAGCTGTGCCTCCTGATGAGCCAAACTGGAGCACCAGGGCTGAGTTCTAGTGCAAACAGCCCCACAGTCCTGAGGATGGGGTCTGCCCTGCAGCTTGCCATGCCTGTCCCCAGCATCACTGCAGCTCAGTGCCCAGTGCCCCCCCAGAGCTGGCACTGACATCCTTCAGGTGCCCAGGCCCTCCAGGACTGCGGGGAGATGGCGGGGGGACCCTGGGTTGGCAGATGCTCCCATCGCTGAGTATGATGCAGAAGAAATGAGGGGTTATGTTGCAATTTCCACTGCCCCCTGTAACTTTCCTGCTTATTTCAGGTGTGTTTATGCTGGTGGCTGGAGGTATTGTTGCCGGGATATTTTTAATATTCATAGAGATAGCTTACAAAAGGCATAAGGACGCGCGGAGGAAGCAGATGCAGCTGGCGTTTGCGGCCGTTAATGTGTGGAGGAAAAACCTGCAGGTAGGACAAACCGTTTTTAGAGCAAATCTCCACCAGGTGCGTTTTCCATTCCTTCACCAAATCAGTGAACGCAGAGCTGTGGATTAGCATGGGGCCCTTTGTCCCCCACCCCACCCCCAGTAGCTCCAGCTGGGCATTACTGGGTGCCTGTTAAGCTGTAGGGTAATGTGCCTGCCTTTTCCCCGGGAGCTACCCCTGCCCGATGCTGTCTCTCCCAGCAAAGCTCCAACAGGGCAGAGATCTGGCCCAAACACCCTCAGTGGAGCTTGGGATGGGAACTTTGCTCTGCTGGGGACCACGTGCCAGAGCCACACCTTGCCCTGGCTGAGCAGGTAGAGCCAGCATGGCTCCTTTGCAGGTTCTGCCCTGCTGCCCAGCGCTGGCCGCGCTCACCAGCAGATGGGAGGGTCAGCCCCTGCCACTGACCATCCCTGCCCGGTGTTCAGGTGGAGGAATGCTCCAGGGATAGTTTCCATCACCTCCCCTTGCCTGCCTGCTCCGCAGCAGCGTGGTAGCCCTTGCCATACCCAGGACCGACTCCAAAAAGAGGTGGTGCGTGCTCTTGTCCTTTGGAGACAAGGACATTTCCCCACACAGGAGCCAGCAGTGCCAGTCCGTGTCAGTGCCAAGGCTCCCTTGGTCTCATTTCATGGGGCTGTTGCTCTCCCAGGCTTCTCCAGCTCCTGAAACTTCTCTGTGCTGCTCAGGCAGGGAAGCCCAGGAGCATCAGAGGTGCCTGGCAGTGACACTGAGCCATGGGCATGTCCGTGGGCCACCAGCCTCACACTTCCTTTCCCCTGCTGCTTTTGGGGCTGAGCCCCACCATGCCCCTGACCCCAGTGTAGGGCAGCTGGAGGCTCTGTCTGAGTTGCCTGGGCTGGTTTTTCCCTTGGGGAAGCACAGCGGCGTTCAAAGAGCAAGAGGTCCTTTAGGTGACTAAAGGACTCTGGCACTCGGAGCAGAGCCAGCAAAGCAAGGAGAGAGAAGGAGGCTCGGGGACCCCGCAAGGAGCCTGGCCGGGGCCCCGGGGAGCAGCGCTGGCTGGGGCTGCGGGAGGGCTGCCTGGGTGGAAGCGCCTGCCCGAGAGCAGCGAGGGGAGCACGAGGCCAGGCTGCTGTATCCTGAGAGCTCACTGGGTTCAGTTCACCGGAAAGAGTCTCGGAAAAGCCATTTCTCAATTTTTTTTTCTCCTTCTTTTCCTTTTATTTCCTTTGCTTCCAAAAAGCAGCAGCGCCGAGGGGGTTAAGGCTGCTGGGACAGAGCACACTAGTCGCACTGCCATTTTTCACTTGCCAACCTTCTAGAAAATACTGCACTGGGTCCTTGGGCAGAGTCTGTGGGACTGTGAGCAAAGCATGCTGCCCTGTGGGGGTAAACAGCCTCATGGTAAAGAGCCGTTTGACATTGTAAGACTTTTCCACAGGAGGAAACGTCAGAGCACTAGTATCTGGTACATTGCTAGAAGGTAGGCAAGTGGAAAGATTTATTTGTTAAAACAAGCAAACAAAAATAATGGTTTTTGGGATCACAGTTTTGCCATGGCTATTTCCTGAGATGCCATGGAAGAAAAAGACATTTCATTCCATTCATCTTGCTTTCCTTTCCGTTTGTGCATGTCCGCAAAAGAGAGAACTGAGAAGGAGGAGCAAATGTATCCCCGAGCATGCTCTACGCACCAGCGGGATACATTTTGGTTACCCCCGTGCGGTAGCAGAGCCAGACCTGGTCTCTCCGTCCCCCGTCGGAAAGGTCACACTCATTGGCACGAAAGCAATTGGGGAGGACTCGTTGCCAGCGCCCGGCGCCGAGCGCGGCCGGGCCCCCCGGCCCGCGGCCCCCGCACCATGGCGGCTGGTGCTCCCAGCCTGCGCCAACCAGGTCCGACTCGCTAACTCCAACGCCTACATTTTTCAGTTCTGTTTCTCTTTGAGTTCATCCCGACCCGACGACATCATGGCACTAACGCTTTGCTTCCTCCCTTTCTTTTCCTTCGTATTTTTTTTTTTACTTTTCTTTTTCTTCCAGTTTCCTTTTTGTTTTTTAGCCTGTTTTACTTTGGAAAACAAACCAAACCACCACCAACAACCACGTTCGGCTTTGCACAACTGCATCATTTGAATTTTTGAACACATTTTTTTTACAGAATATTCATACAATGACTTCTCTTTCAATGCAGTCCTCTCTCTCTCTTGTGGCACTAGGATTCAGCCTCAGAAAAGGCCCTGAGCACTTTTTTTTTAGTGGTAGGTGCAGCATCTCACGTCTCGGTCCAGCCAGGCTAGCGGTGGAAGCAAGGGGCAGGGCGCCAGGCAGAGCATCCCCAGGAAGCGAGGTCAGCTGTGCCGGCCTGGCTGCAGACACCAGGAGAGCAGGGCTACTTCCCAGAGGGGTCCCAGCGCTCCAGATGCGAGGCCGGCCCCCCGTAGATGTAGCAGTGCGGTGGCTGTGCCGTAGCCATGGGTCACGGAGGCCCTTGGAGGACTGGGAGTGGCAGAACACCTCCAGTAGCTTTCTCACCTAAATGAAGGCCATGACATGGGGCAGTATTCAAATAGATTTAGAGTTTCCAACAACACACTAGAGATCTAATTACTTATACATATTCATTTTAGGATAGAAAAAGTGGTAGAGCAGAACCTGACCCTAAAAAGAAAGCCACTTTTAGGTCCATCACCTCCACCCTGGCCTCCAGCTTCAAGAGACGTAGGTCCTCCAAGGATACGGTAAGAGGAAGAAGAACAATTCTGCCCTCTCTCTTTCTCTCTCTTTCTCTCTTCTGCCATCCCATCGACTGCCACACACCCATCCCGAAGCTGCCAGTGTACATGCATAGCTCATGTTCGTCACCAGTCAGTCAGTCAGTCAGTGAGTCAGTCATCCCTTGTACCTGAAAGGATGCTGGGATCCTGGAGGGCAGGCAGGAGGTGGCTTGGAGTCCTGTGATGAGTTGGGAGATGCAACCGAGTTTTTGTTTTGTTTTTTTGTTTTCTTTTTGCCTGGATGGTTTCTGATGTTCTTCTCTGTGCTTCGCTCACCTTACCGGTGCTGACCTCTTGAAATTGATGACATTTTTTTTCTTTTTCTTCTTTTTGTTTTTTCTCTTTTTTTTTTCTGTTCCTAAATGTTCCTGTACCTGTTTGTCATTGTATGCCTAAAAACAATCACCCCGATTTAATTTGGGCACCGTTGTCACCTCACCAAGAGCCATGCGTGTCACACTCTCTACATGTGATTTTTGTTTGTGACAATTAGCATTCGGAATAGTCCTCGCACAGGAGTGACAGCTGTCTCTGGTTATCATCAGCAGTAATGCAGTTCTAGAAAAGAGATGAAAAGGCTCCAAAGAGGAGGTTGTTAAAGACCCAGCCTTCATTCAAACTTGTGTTTTCCACTGCTCTCACATAACCAGAGAAAATTTCCAAATTGCTGCCTCTAAAGCCAGCTGTTTCCAAATGTGCAAACGTGTCTGCTCGTGCTGGAGCTTCAGACACTTCAGCGTCAGGTTGGGCTGTTGGTCTGTCGGACTGAGCCGTGTCCCTCTGCATGTCGCCGTCTGTTGTATGACACTCTGCACTGTGGCTACTCTGTTGTCTCGTGTGGCAGCGCCCGCTGCGTTTTCCTGCCCGACCTCCTGGCGCGACGGGCTTGCCAAAATCCCCTCCCCGGGGCGACCGGCGGGTTTGTGCCCGGGGTTGCTCGCAGCAGGTCCCCGCCAGGCTGCCCGAGGCGCGGCGGGGACGGGGGGACGGTGGCAGCGCGGGGAGATGTGGCCCCCATGGCGGGGTGGCCCATCCCCAGCCGCAGGCTTGGGCGCCTTGGGGACAGCATGTGGTATCGCAGGGGGTCTCGGGGCCACGGCTCTGTATGAGAAATGGAGGAGGCTGCCTTTGACACCAGCGCAGGCTCCATACCAAGAAGCTCCTGGAGCATCCCTGGAACGCGGCCCTGGGGACAGCTGAGCCCGCGGCTGGGCTCAACTGCCACCATCTCACACAAAGTGCTCCTCTCACTGTCACCTTGAAGCCTGGAAGTCATGGGAGGGGAACACCCACGCTCTTCCCACTCATCCTCTGTACCCCACAGGGAAGATGGGCATCCCTGTGATCTCCTGTGCTGCTTCTGTGCTCCCTGGGTGGCATCTTGTCCCAGTAATGCCCCCGTGTCTGGGATCCCCTCTCCCCACTGCTGCACCCCCTGAGCAGCTCCGCAGGGAGGTCACATGTTGTGTCTTTGTGGCCTGAGCCATGACCGGGGCACAGGAGACAGAGATGGGGTGGGTGGTGTGGGGGGTGGTGCAAGACTGAGGAGGGACAAGTGGAATTCACAGAAAAGAGAGGGGAGAAAAATAGGCAGAAAGATATGCATGTGCTTAGTAGACCTCCATGTTCTGCTGTGTTTGAACTACTCCATGATTAGGAAACCAAGGGGTCCTGGCTTGGGAGAGCAGCATCATGATGGTGCCCTGTGCACCTGGGGGAACCAGTGCCACCGGTGAGCAGAGGAGAGGGGGAGAACCCAGGAAAAATGGGGCAGCAGGTGTGTGGCACCCCTGGTACCTCCCTCATTGCTCCTTCTTCAGGCAGGTCCTTCTTGCTCCTTCTTCAGCAATTGGTCCTGATCCTGCCCCATGATGTGGCATCTGTCCTACACCAACCAGCCCACAGCCCTCTCTGCCCCATGCCAGGAGCAGCCCAATGCCCTGAGCTGACCAGGTCCAGGGCCCACCTGCACCACAGGTCCCATGGATGGGCAAAGGAGCTGTTCTCTCCCCTTCCCACACCCACTGGGGTCCAGCACAACGCAGGGCTTCCTGTGTTTGGGTCCCGGTCATGCTCTTCCTGGCACATTGTTCATGGAGGGAGATGACACCACTCATCCTAGAAAACGGTCCCCACTTTGGGGGCAGCTGCATGGTCAATAATTTCCCACTGCTCAGAAGCCTGTCACAGTGCTCTGCCTGCTATTGGGTGCCGTGGCCAGGGTCCCTAGGACAAGTTCCCCAAGGAACTGGGCTAGCTGGGTCAAGAACAGGCCAATGGGGTAAACATCCAAGCCAACGTGGCCAACTTGGAGGCTAGCCACTATTGCAGGAGGTCTGTGGTGGAGCGAGCTTTGTGGTGATGTTGGGCAGACCTGCTGGTTGCTCTGCAGGGTGAGCAGCCAGTGGGAGCAGGGTGCTGCCACCAGCTCATGTCACAGCCTGTGCTTGGTGACCTCCACTTCCATGCAGCAGCCCTGGCTCAGAGACCCCAACGCCCTCCTGCTGGAAGGCCCCATGAGTCCGTAGCATGCTGGGGCACGTTGCCTGGGGTCCTTGTAAAGATGAGAAAGCAGCGAGGTGCTCTGTTTCATGATGCTCAGCAGAGCTGCGGGCCCACACCAGGTCTTAAAAGGGCAAGGCTGGAGAGCCTGTGTGGCTGGAAGGCCAGGCTGACCCCAGCCCCACGGGCTCTCCTGGCTAGCGAGCGAAAGATGCAGACCTGGTGGCCTTGCTTCTTTCCTTTCCGTTGTCGGGAGTTTTAAAAATGGATTCTGCTCTGCAGCCCTGCAGAATGGTCCCTCAGGAGTGCCAGAGAGACAGGCTGGCACCATGGAGCCAAGACAGCCCTGGGAAGCTTCCACCCCACTCTGAACGTCCTAGCGCCCACCATCACCCGAGCTGCACAGCCTCTCCGCGGCACATCATCCCCACCGCCCCAGGAGGAGATGCATGTGTTCCCCATAGGCAGCTCCTGCAACTCGAGTAGCACTGGCAGAGCTGACGTTGCCATCCATCGCAGCCACCCACGATACTGCAACCCCACAGACGCCATGTGAGACGCATAGACCACACAGACACCTCCGAGCCGGCACATTGCGTACAGACACGTATGAGGTGCACAGGTCCCTTAGCCCCCCGCATCGCCAGCCCCCGCAGAGCCACACTGCCAGCCCCAGGCCCAGCTGACACGCGTCCCACGGCACCGCCCCCGGGGCCGGCACCGGCAGCGCCGGAGCCCCGCGGCCGTGGGCATGGTGCCAGAGCTGGGCGAGAACCGAGGGGCTTCCTGGAAAAGGTCACCTTTTCAGTGAAGGATCAGCTGTCCCAAAGCCAAACGCTTCTTGGCTGAGAAAGAGCCTAGGTTTTGGCCCGAAAGAACCAAATGTAGGTCAAAGACAACTTTTTTCTTTTTTTTTTTTTTTCCCTAAAGGGAAGTTGATATTTTCTACAGCAAGATCGCATGTAGCTGGAATCCTAATTTTTAATTGAAAAAAAAACCACAACAACAAACCAAAATTCTTCCAGAAAATCTTCCACCAGCCAGGGACTACCATATGAGCCCATTTAGGTTGAAGTCATTTTTAAAGATATTCAGTTCTTGTCTATATTTTCTTCCTGGTTGTCATTTAAAGTTTTTGGTGCCTTCACTTCACTTCCATACCTTAACATGTTTGAGTCTCTTCTACGGTTAATATTGATTAATTTCTTGGCTTTATAATGTTTGGTTTGGGGATTATTGCACCATCCCTGTAACATAATTTATCCTAAATTACTGATATGTGCTTCTAGCATTAGTCCTACTTTAACATAGTTTTGATATGACCGTTTTCTTGCTTTTTTTTCTTTTCCTTTTTTATTTTAATTTTAATTTTTATTATTAAAAATTGCATGCATGAACTTTACACAAAAAAAAAAAAGTAAATGAGAATGTTACCCTGTGATAACTCTGTGATTGGAGGAGATATGCTTTCAAATCAAAAGCCATGCTCTTGTATTTTAATTTTTCTGGCCAGATTGCCCATTTCGCTTGGTTGCTTTAGCGTTTCCCACTCCCAGAGCTGTGCAGAGAGGCCAGAAGGCCCCAGCCTGCCCTGCTACACCACCACAGCAGCCACACGCACACGTGCACTGAGGCACACACACTCATACAGGCACACTCTGCTTCTTCCACCCCCCTCACATCAGGCAGGATGTTTAACAAAGGACCTTTCTTCTACCCATTCATTTTTGTATCTCCAGTTCCTCCTTCTCCTCCACCAGTGAGTCACCAGCCTCTCCCCTTTCCCAGTCACCTCTCCTCCCTGCTGGAGTCAAGCCCCATCCCATGAGCACACATCTCCCAGCAGCTCTCCCATGGAAACACTGCATTCAGCTGGAATCCAAATTTTTCACGAGGAGGGAGTGGCTGCACCCGATTTTGGGAGAGAGGGGTGTTTTTTGGTGGGCTGATGAAAAGCCACAAAAAGCTCCCCCCAGGGCAGCAGAGTGACATCAAGGTGGCCTCGGCCGCTCTCTGTGCCGATGGGTGATGCCGAGCTGTTGCCCCTTAGCAAGGCAAGGCCATGGCCAGGAATTCCCAGAGGCTCCATTGGAATCTTAGCCAGGGCCCTAAGAGGCAGGGTGATCCCGTGAGAGGCTCCCTGGGTGTCAGCGCGCGCCCAGCATGGTACCGGAGAGACGGGAGCGCGCTGGCTCCCGGCCCTGCCCAGCAGCTCCCACCGAGGGGTCCCGGGGAGCACAAAGCTGGGCTGGGCAGGGCAGCCCCAAGGACCCCATGCAAGACTCGGGGGGTGGCAGGAGGCAGGGTGTGCAGCACACAGGGTAGCCACAGTGCCAGAGCTGCCGGCAGCACCGCGAAGGCCACGGCCACCATCGACCAAAGCAGGGCAGGGGAAATCCGTCACTGAGGAGCCCCCCCGGAGCCCCTCGCAACATCAGCCCTCCTGGGCAAGCTGGTGCAAGGGCTGGGAAAATGTCACTGGAGAGGGTCTGTGCTACAGTACATGAGACCCACAGAGATCCTTTCCTGCCCTGGCACCGGATTAGGTCCCCAGAGAGCAGCACAGGATTGCTCTGGGCCACCCGCTCCCACGGCAGGGCTGGACAGGGCTTCCAGGTCAGGGTTTCAAGTTAGGAGAGAGCAGCTGGGAGAGGAAGGGAATATGGAAGGAGGAAGGGAGGAAATAACCGCCCAGCTGTAAATTCCTGCCTGGAGAGGAAGGACTTTTTTTTCTTGCCCATTGATGGGTATTTCTGCTCTCCCCACTACTTACTGATGAGACTGCAGCAAGGCAGGGCTCTCCCATGGCCTCTCCCATACCAATCCCCTCATCTGCAAGGAGCTCAGAACCCCAAATCCAGCCCACATCCCCAACACAGGCCGTACTTTCACATTAGCAATCAGCGTCACACTTTATCACGAGTCAACCACGCCACACATCTCACCTGCATGAAAGGATGGTCACGGCAGGGTCATTCAAGCAAGGAGGTGAAATGCCCTGGCCTCAAAGCACAGCTTGATCTGGCACCAGAGAGGTGCCAAAACCCAGCCAGACCCTCCAAACACAGGTTCAGGCGTGGGCTGGGCTGATGAGTCACAGGCTTTGTTTTGTAGCCCTCCCAGAGCAGAGAGGGCCTGGCTCAGCGGGTGACGTGGCAGCCACACTCTGCAGAAGCTGCACCACGCTCCTGGGTGTCCCCTCTACCCAGCTCCAGGGTGCTTGGAGAGCGTCAGCCACGACCTCTGCACAAGTGTGGATGGCACTGGGAAGGGGACCTCAGCCAGCAGCAGCTTTTGGAGCGTTGCTTCACCCCCAAGAGATATCCTGTAGGGATACATGGGATAGAAGTCGCAGCAGGGACAAGTGCCAGAACTGCCTAACTGTTCTTTCTCCTTGTCTGTCTATTTGTGTGTTGCAGCAGTATCACCCCACCGACATCACTGGCCAGCTCAACCTGTCTGACCCCTCAGTCAGCACTGTGGTGTGACCTTCTCCCCGAGGGCCATCAGTCCTTGCCCAACACATAGGAAGGCACAGCCAGGACTGCCTTTCAAGGGACACTGATGGGTTCTTCCGGGTGAGATGGGAGGAAAGCATCCTTCATCCATACACAGTGACTCCATTGTATATCTCCCTCCCTTCCTAGACCTGCTGCCATGCTCGTGCCCCAGGAAGCACGGCAGGACAAGGTTTGGACTTCATTGTACAGAGATAATTGCTTCCAAACAGTGTCACGATAATCAGAATTGCCTCTGTCTGGCTCTGTGCAAGGGGAAAGGACCGCAGAAGGCACATGGTGCCTGCTCTCCCATGGTAGCAGGGAAGAGCTGACGCCAGACCACAAACATGTGCTTAACCTCACAGGCTGCAGCCTTCTGAGCACACACAGCCCCTCAGACGTGTGCTCCACATCTCCCACCATCTGGAAGGCTCCAGTGATGTGCCCACAGTCCTGAGCAGCTGGAGCAACCAGCTCCTGGTGCGGCAGGTTGGGCACGTGTTCCTGCCGTGCCGAGTGACCCTCACGTCTGCCACAGGGGCTGGAAGATGTGTGCTCTGCTCCTTGCAGGGGATGGACCCTCTTCTCTTCCCTCCCATCGGCCCGCGGCTGTGACTCGGTTCCTGTCCGTGGTCTGGCTGCAGCAGGAGAGCTCCCGCCCTGCAGCCCGCACCCTCGTGCTAATCGCGGTACTCCGGAGCCCACGGAGTGCCGTCAGCCAAGACCCCGGCTCCCACCTCTCCTGCACAGAAGACATCCCCAGGACCTGGCCACGGCCAGCATGTAGCACTCACACAGCAGCTCTCCTGGCCAAGAATTCTCCACGGGAAATGGCTCTGGATGGTTGCACTGACCTCTACCCCAGCTCCACACTGCCTCAGCACCAGCAATGCAAGGAGAGATGCTGCTGGCTGGTCACGGCTCGCTGCGATGCTGCAGCGGCCGCCCAGCCTGTCTGCACTGTCGGGGCACCACGGCCAGCACTGGCGGCTCCCCTGCCACCCTCACCTGCAGTTCAAGCTTGCCAGCAGCTCCCGCGGCAGCCCTGAAGCCCCAGCTCACGGCGCTCCGTCTGCCTGAACCTGGAGACGTGGAAAGCAGATCCCAGTTCGGGAGAAGGGAATCGAACGAGGTAGGCTGACGCCGTCCCTCCCCGCACCTTCCTCCCCTCGAGCCCACACGCCCACCCTGAGCACCCTCCCCGTGGGCAGCGGGGGCGGAGGCGGCGGCACCGGGGATGAGCAGCTACCGCCGTGCACGGGCAGCATCACATCCCGTCTCCTGCCAACGTGGAAAACCCACCGGCAACGTGGTACCCAGCCCCAGCGGCGCGAACTGCCTTCCCCCTGCCCCAGGCTGCCCCCGCGGGCAGCAGCCCCGCAGGCAGGATTTTCACATGGCAGCTGAGGTCTGTGAGCATCGTCCCACTGACTGCTGTGGCTCCATCAAGTTCATCTAGCTCCAGCTGAGAAATCGGACCCGTTCTACTTTGTACGTCAATGTTACATTAATATCAAGTTTTTGCAAGAGCTCAGTAAAGTCTAGACTGGATCATGAAGTGGTTTATTCCAGAGCTGTGTGCCTCTTTCTGTCTCTGACTTCTGGCAAAGCTGGCAGGAAACCCTGTAGTGAATCAGAGCCTCACCCAATCCTGTGGCAGGGTCTGCAAACAGTGGAGGGACAGGAAGGGATGGATAAACCAGCAGGGAGAAAGACCAGGGGCTATAGAGGAGACTGGGAGGGAAAGGGGATCCCCATTCTGGGGTACTCAGGTGACAGAGAGCCTGGGCAGCCAGGATGGGGCACGGGCCTTGCAGTGAGGGGACGGGGATAGCCTGGAGCTGTCCAAACACCAGCACCATGGCAGCTGGCCCTGTCCCACTTCCATCCTGGGGAAAACTGTCCCCTGTCCCTGCTGGGCTCCCCATCTCCTGGGAGGCAGCATGGGGCCTGGCCAGTGGGGCCTGCCTTTGGCAATAGGGGATGGGCTGCAGGGGTGAAGGCATTGGGGAAGTCCCTACACATCAGCCCATCCATAGGGAAGTCCATCAAGTGGTCTCCAAAACAGGAAGGTCCCCAAAGGCTGAACTGAAGGAACATCACCCATCTACAGCATCTTCCCCATGTGCAGAGATTTCCAGCCCAGCCTCCATGGGGGCTCAGCCTCCTGATGGTCTGAGGGAAGGAGCAGGGTTCAGGTGGCTTTGCAGGACAACAAACAAGGTCCTAGCTCCAAATGGGAAGCCCAGGCCCTCTTGGGAATAAGTGAACACTCTCCAGAGAGGGTCTGAGAGAACTGGGATTGCTCCTGGGAAAGGCAAGATGGCAATCCTGGCAGAGGTCCTGCAGCCCTCCCAGGTGCAGGGCTGGCAGCACTGGAGCAGATGCTGCCTCCAGCAGCTCCCTGCAGACCCCTTGCCCCACAGCAGAGAAAGGCTTTTCCTTTTTGGTCATGGGGCAGCACATGGGGCTGGTTTCTGTCTTGAAAATAAAAATGGGAGCAAGCCACCACTGAGGTGACACTTGGTTTATTTATGTGTGATTTACTGACCCCTTGCCAAGAGCCTGCCAAAGGATGCACTGACTCTTGCCACATCCCTGGCAGGTCCCAGCTCTTGTATGGGCAGGAGATGGAGTGAACAAGGCTGATGGTCACAGCATCTCTAATCATCTTGCAGTGGGTAAGAGATCAGGCCAAAAAGGGCTGTTGTTTCTCCTTGAAAGATGTATTTGTCACCCCAGCTTGTGGCTTTCTTCTGGAGTACAGCTCCAGATCCTTCCAGGCCATCTCCCATCATGCTCACTAAGCATTTCCAGCAGCATTTCCACAGGAAAGGGAAGAAGGGAGCAGGGCAGGAAGGTGCAGGGACAGCCCCAGCTCCATTTTGTGAGTGATGGGAGGCGAGGCAGCAGACAGAGCTGCTGTAAAGGGCCCCTGTAAAGGGCTTGTTTGTCCTCACTTCCAACACTGAGCTAACCCTGTACCTTGGCTTGGGATGAGCTGTAGCGTAGGGAAAAGCTATTGAGGGAGAAACCACTGTAGCCTCACCCATCCTTTGGCAGCTCCTCTGCCAAACCACATCAGTGGCAGCTCAAGGCTCTTCCTGGCCCTCACCCTAAACTTCAGTCTCACCCTAGACCTTGGTTGTTGGCTGAGCTTTCTCAGCACCAGCATTCCTGACTCAATGGAAAAAATCTATCAAAAGGAGCTTTTTGCAACCAGCCCTGTCCTTGGACAGCATATTGCAAGGTCTGGGATGGTCTGACAGCCCCATGAAGGCTTTGGAATGCTCCAAAGCACCCAGAGATCCTCAGGTGCACCAGAAGGCACATGGAGAGCTCTGGGGTACATTAAAAGGAAAACAATGCCTGCCAGGACACAGAAGCTGAACATGGCATTTGGGTGCAGGAAACGCCAAGCCAAGGAGTTCTGGGGGCACAGAAAAAAGCACTGAGGCTGCTGGGGTCACTAAAAGCAGTCAGAGGGTGCAGGGGGCAGCAAAAGGCCCAAGGAGCGAATTGAAAGGCACACAGAGTCTCCTGGGCTGCACCAAAAGGCAAATGGTGACTCCTGGGGTGGCCTGAAAGGCACCAAGAGGAATGTGGTGTATCCTGGGATGCACACAGGGACTCCCAGGCTGCACCTAAAGGCACAGTGAGGCATATGGGTATCCTAAATGCACACTGAAGGGACTGGGCAGTGAAGGGGGCAGGACAAGGGGAGAAAGCCCACCTGGATGGCCCCAGAAAGGTGATATGCAGACCTGAGAGTGGTCTTGGAGAGCCTCCCAGAACACTGAAAGCATTTGTGGCCAGCTCTGTGCCCTGCACGGAGCTGAGCTGGAAGCTGCTCCCCCCTGGCAGGGGCAGCTTGGCACCATCTTGGAGGACTCTGAGAAAACCCAAAGCGATTCCAGAACAGAACTGCTTCTCGCTGGTGCTCAGGGACAAGTTTGCAGCAGGTGGGTAGAGGCAACTGGAGAGGGGCATGGATGGAGCTCAGCCTGCCCAGGGCAGAGCCCAGCTGAGCCTCAGTGCACCCTGCAGACGAGGGGTCTCCTCCAGCAGTGGGATTCCCGGCGCAGGCTGTGGTACAACACTACGAGGGAGCCCATGAAGGTGCAGAAGAAGATGCTGGCGATGAAGGACAAGGGTCCAATGATGAAGAAGGTGATGTAGTTCTGAGGGGACAACAAGGTCTCCTGGCACTGCCTGAAGGACTCATCCCCAAAGGCCATGATCGGATACTTGTTCAGCTGCTCCGGAACTCTGCAGAGGAGCAAACTCTTCTCTGTAAGAGAAAAGCAGCGTTGGAAGGCACACTGGGCAGCTTGGAAAGGCAGGGGCCAAGGACAGGGGGAATGGCAGATTTGCATGGGACAGATGGCACCAGGGCAAGAGAACAGGGGCCAGGGTCACCAACATCACCCTTGTCAGGCTATGAAGAAAGGGAATGGTGAGGATCAGGACTCACCTCTGTGGNGGACTGGCTCCCAGAAGACAGATGTGGGGAGCAGTGAGCAGCCAGCCTGGAGATGCCACAGAAGGTCCCAGCCAGCACAAGTGCAGTCACACATCCAAGCTGGAAGCAAGCAGGAGAGGGCAGCAGTGGTGGAGAGACTTTGCTGACAGAGCTGTCTTTCACTGGGGCGTATAGGGGAAGAAATGCAGGATCAGAACTGGGTTCAGGAAGGCTTTGGGGAAGGGGCTGAAAGCACCACATCCTGGATGGGTCAGGGGTGATGTGCACCCTGACACACAGGCTCCACTTGCCCTCTCAGATGCCATGTGGCAGGACTGGTGCCACTGCTGGGGACAGCGCTGAGTGCCTGCCCCTGGGACCTCGCCCAGCCCTCCTTTCCAGGCAATCCCTGCTGGTGACAGGAATGAAAATGAGGGCACCAACTGAGACCCAGGGGGATGTATCCACACAAACAGACACAGGAACTGGCATGACCTAAGGACAGGTTCTGGGAAATCTCACCCCAAGGGCGCTGGCTACCCAAGCCAGCTAGCAGCCAGGGTGCTGGGTCCTGCCTTAACCCTGGCAGGGTCACCAGCCAGCACGGAGTGGGCGGGGGGCTTGGGGACACAGCCCTCTGGGCACTCACCTCGCACTTTTTCCCTGTTGTGGCTGAGCCAGCGCCAGAGGGGCAGGATGCCGCAGCTGCACACCCAGGGGTTGTCCTGCAGGAGAAGTGCTTGGAGCTGGGGCAAGGCACTCGGCACCCCGGGGTCCAGCTCCCCCAGCCTGTTGCTGCCCAGGTTGAGCGTGGTCAGGCTGGTGAGGGGCAGGAAGGTCTCGGGGGTCAGCACGGTGAGGTGGTTGTGGCTGAGGTCCAGCTCCCGCAGCGCCCCGAGCCCCAGCAGTGCCTGGCTGTGGATCAGCTCCAGGCGGTTGTGGACCAGGCTGAGCAGCCGCAGCCCCGGCAGCGGAGGGAAGGAGCGCGGCCCCAGCATGGCGATGAAGTTGTAGCCGAGCCACAGGGTGCTGGTGTTGGCTGAGAGGCTCCAGGGCACCTCGCGGAGGCCCCGCTCGCTGCAGTCCACCTCTGCCGGGGAGCAGCGGCAGGCGGCCGGGCAGGCTGGCGAGGGCGGCGGGCGCAGGAGCAGCAGC
>VXBQ01004183.1:46372-60934 GCA_013400175.1 Phainopepla nitens | reverse complement strand
GCGCACGGGGGAGCAGGCAGGACACAGGCAGGGTGAGGGCAGCGATCTCCCGGTACTCACCGAGCGCGGGGCTCCGGCCGCTGCGGGGCCGCTTTGCCCCGGCTGCGCTTCCTCCTGCACGGACCGCCCCGAGCGGCGCCGCCCCGAGCGACCGACAGACAGACGGACCGGCCCCGGGCGACACCCAGACAGACAGACCGGCCCCGAGTGACCGGGGCAAAACACTCCACATCCAGCAGCCACCGCCCAGCCCCAGCACCGACCGAGCAGCCCAGCCCACCGGGCACTGGCACAAGGCAGGGGCCACAGGGAACTGGGTGCCAATACCGGGCACTGGACAATGGGCACTTGGCACTGGGCACTTGGCAGTGGACAGGGACACTGCTCAGGAGGCACTGGGACCAGAACTGGACAGGGACACTTGGCACTGGAGAGGGACAGGGGGCAACGGGAGGTGGGCACTGGACAGAGGCATTAGTTACCAGGCAAGGCCACCAATACCAAGGCACCAAACGAGCACCAGCCACTGGTACCAGAACTGGCCACCAGCAGTGAATACCAGCACCAGCATGGGCACTGGCACCAGCATCACACACTGCAGAGTGAACACCACACAGCAGGCAGGGCCACCATGCACTGTCACCACTGCCAGGACTGGGCACTGACACCAGCACAGCCACCAGTACCATCCACAGGCACCAGCACTGTGTGCCATGCACTGGGCACTGCATTCGGGACACTGGCACCAGCACTGGCATCATGCTGGTTCTGGGTGGCAGGGACTGGGACTGGGGGGGTTCACTGCACTCCACAGGTCTGTGGGAACCAGCAAACCCTGAGCGCCAGGGCAGAGGGCACCATGCACATGTCCTGAGCACTGAGCAGGGGACACCAGGCCTGCACTCTCTTGCAGCCCCCAGGCCCCCCCTGCCAGGCTCTGCCTGCCCCCATGGGCACCCAGGTCCCAGCAGCCCAGGGTGCCACATTCCCTGCTTGGCTGTGTCTGACTTGTCCAGCCCTGAGTCCCCAGTGCCAGGGCTCTGCTGGTGCCCTCATCCCTCTGTGACCTCTGCTGGGGTCCTCATCCCTGCAGCACAGCTTGGCTGTGGTGTGGCCTTGTGCCCCCCAACAGGACCTTTTCCAGGGTGGGCTCGGGGGGTTTCCAGGGCACTGCTGGATGGTGACACCCACAAGGCTGGATGGAGTGAGGATGTGGCTGTGCCAGGGCAAGGAGAGGGATGCTGGCACCCTGTGCCAGTCCCAGGCACCAGAAGTGCTGCAGTAGAAAGGATGCAAACATTCAGCACCCTTCACCCTACCCCATCCATGTCCCTGCCGTGTGACCCTGCTGTGATGTCCTCAGCCACTGTCACTCTTCCCGTCCCCAAGGCCCCCAAAGTGGCTTGGGCAGAGCCCTAAGACCTTCCCACAAGCAGTTCTGTGCAGAATCTGTCCCTCCCCTGTGCCTCAGGGATGATGGGACAGCATCCTCCTGGACAGGCTGGGGACAAAAACCTCAAATTGCAGCTGAATCCTCCCAGGAGTGAATTGTATTTCCCACACACTTTGCAAAGGGAAAAGCCACTTCCTTCTGGCCGTCCTTCTGACAACAGAAAATATTTCTCACGTGTCCTGAGGAGCAGGGGCTGCCCAGGCCAGCCCCTTGGCACTCATGGAACAAGCAGGAGAGCTCCAGAGGGTGATGGGAACCTGCCTGCCCCTGGCAGCACTGCCCCTGGGAGGAAGCTGCCAGCACCTGCTGCAAATCCCCAGCTCCCCTGCCCTCCCCCTGTGGCTGATCCCTCTGTCCCCAAGCCAGCTGGGCTGGCAGCTCCCAGCGTGGTTTCCCTGCAAGAAGACTCAGCGACCTTCCAGGTGGCGGAAGGAAAGGAAGAGGGAGGCCTGGGATTTTTTGGGGAGAGAAGCTGACCCTCCTCTGACCAGCATCAAGGGGGGGGCCTCCTGCACTTCTGTGCCTCAGTTTCCCCTCCGAGGACTGAGAGTGGGGTTGCAGCAAAGCATATGTTGTGACAAATCAGCATCACAGCACACAGCTCTTGGGTTTGAAAGCTGCAGAGCTCCTGCACAGACCCCTCAGGGCTTTTCTGCCGCTGCAGGACAGCCACCAGCAGCCCCCGGCCCTTCCCTGAGCCTCGCTGCTGCCCAGTTTTCCCATTTTGAGCCGTTTCCCCAGAGAAAAAGTCATCTATTTGACTGAGCAGGAATAGAAAAAGAGGTGTCCTGCGGTGACCCCAGCCCTGCCTGCCCGTGCCTGGCGTGTCCCTGCCTGCACAGGGGATGTCGCTGTGGCTCTCTCCAGCAGCGCTTTTCCCTTCCTCGCAGAGCCTCAGGACTGGCTGGGGTTAATTTTTAGCCCCAGATTTCCATGTGCAGCCCTGTTCCTGAATAGCTCTGCTTGCAGGGAGCTGCGAGGCTGCACGTCAGGCACAGCCCGGGCTTGGGGGCCCCGACACCCTGCAGCCCCCGTGTCCTGAGAGCCTTCCCTCTCCCAGTGGGGCTCCCACATGAAGGTCACCTCATAGAATCTCGGGCATTTTCGGGTGGGGACATCCCACACGCGGCTGCCCGGGGCTGCAGACCCTACCCAGCCGCTCGGAGCAGAGTGTCAGCCGGGATCTGAGGTTCCTCCATGCTGGGGATGTCTCTCAGCTCTCTCAGCATCCAGCCGTGGCTGCTGCCATCTCGCAGGCACCTCCTGGACACACTCATTCCCTGCATGGCAGATCTGTGGCAGCCCCAGACGAGAAGAGATCTCACCAGCCAGGAGCAGCAACCCCTAATCTGGAGCCTGAAGTTCAAACGTTTCATTTCTTGCCAAGACATTCTCCAAATCGAGCTCCGAGGGCCACATCCAGAAATCGTGTGCTGATCTTTAGAGGGTTTATAGATGATGGAGGATCCTCAGGTGGAAAAGTTGCTGCACCAAAGCTCATGCTGCTGGTTTGGAGTTTTCCCATGTGGGATTCCCCAAGCTGGGAACTGGCAGATGCTGCAGAGCTGTGCCCTCCTTGAGTAAATGGAGGAGCTGAACTAATGTGAGGCTCTTTGTGGCTTAAAACCAGCCTTATTTCCTGCAATTGTTTGCAGAGGGAAAAGAAACAGAAAAAAAAACAACCAAAAGCTCACTGCCCACCCTGGAGATGTCCTGTGCTGGGGGGTGATGGAGAGGGACATTCTCAGAGATGCCACAATACTTCCAGAGGAATGGTGGTTTGGGGAGGAGCCTGGGGAAACCAGGAGAAAGAGGAAAAAAGCCAACCTTCACTTTTCTTCTTGTTCTTTGGTTTTTTGTTTGTTTGTTTGTTTGTTTTTACTGTCTCATGAACTTGTTGGAAGCCTGAAAATGAGGGGGCAGCCCCGTGGAGGGGGCTGGGTTCCCAGCTGCAGGTGCTGCAGGGGCAGCCGTGGGACACCAGCCCAGAGGAAAGTGCTGGCTCAGGAATTCCTCAATCCCAATCCATGAGTTCTGGTCTCCTCCCAACCATACCATGGCAGGGCACCCACAGCCTCTAACCCTGTGTGACCCAGCACAAGCTGTTGGGAGTTTTTGCAGGATATCAGTAACTGCAGGGATACCCTAGGATGCCTTAGCTTGCTGGCAGCAAAAGGCACATTTATTTTGTTAAAAACAAACAAACAAACCAGAAAGCCACAGGCATGTTTTGTTCATGGACCTCTTTCTGCTGGGGACAGGTATTTGTGCGGCATCTCAGCGGTGGAGCTCCCCAGTTCAGCTCCTCCCAGGGCTCTCCCAGGCGCTAGGAATACAAAACTCCTGAACCGATCCCGTTGGTAAGCGTTTCCCTGGGGCTCCCGGGCGGTGCAGTGCCTGCCGCAGGCACAGGAGGGTGGTGCTGCTCTTTGCAGCCCGTCAGGACCGGAGGATGATGAAGGGGACGCTTCCTAGACCGAAAGGCTTTGCCTCCCGCGGAGAGGGCAGCTCGGTGAGCCCCCAGTGCAGGTGGGGGCCGCTCACCAAACCTTGGGGGGACTGAAGCTCGGGAGAGCCTGTTGGTGGCTGGTGTGAAGAAAGGACATGGGGAGGGGTTGGGCCAGTGCAGGGATGGGAGGGCAACCCCAGGCTGTGTGAAACTCGTGTGTGTTGATTCCCTTGGGGACAATGCAAATCTCCCACAGAGATTTGGAGCACAGCTACGCGAGGTTTTCTTCAAGGCTTCTACCTTAATTCTCAGCTGCCTCCTCACTAAAATCTGAGTGAGGCCTGAGGGTATGGAAGGAGAGATCACAGGGAGTGGGAGGCACCCGTTGGGGTGAGCATCCTATAAGGAGAACCCCACAGATCAGTGTCACCAGCCACCAGGGCTCAACTGTCACCCAGTGAGGGGGGGCTGTGGGTATGAGAGTGCTGTGGAGGTGATCCCACTGGGGCAGGTCTGAGAGGCAATATAGGAGCCACAGAGCAGGACTCAGGGATAAAGCTGCGAGAGAAAGGGGGTTTGGGTCTCATGGAAGCTGCAGGATTTGGTGCTCTGTGCTCTTGAGCAGCACAGCCCCTCACTAGCACCCCAGGGTGGGAAACTCCAGCACAAAATCCAGCCTGTGTCCCCAAGCCTGTGCTCAGCATCCCATGTGCAAAGATCCTGCCTCGCTTGTCTCCAGATCTGCCCAGGGCATGCAAGGAGTTTCCACAGTTCTTGGTTCCCTCTCAGGGAAAGTGATGTGCCCCAAAGGATGGCAGAAGCTTTTAAAGCCCAAATAGAGCCTGGAAGTGGCCTGCCAAAGCCACTCGGTGGGAGGGATTTCCTGTGGGGCCAGAATGTGTCCCATCCCTCGGGTCAGCACCTGGGTGCACACGCTGGGCTGTCCTGGCCCTGGCACCCATCCTCCAGCAGGCCAGCTCCTGCTCCCAGCACTCAGCTCTGTGTGGAGGGGCAGCACAGGCTCCTCTGCAGAAGCCTCCCGAGGCCCCGCTGCCCCCCTGCAGCACAGCATGGCCCCAAAAGGGCTGGCAGCTCCCCCAGTCCTGGCCAGAGCCATCCTGCTCACGCTGTGCTCTCCCCATGTGACATCCCAGCCACCCTGCGGGCTCACGGGTGGGGACAGGGATACACAGCTGGGCACACGTGCTCGTGCCATGCGGGCCCTCCCGGTGCCTGCGGGGACAGGGACACTGCAGAGGTGCCCGGTGTGCCGGGGCTGCTCGGAGCCTGCGCTCCTGTCAGAAACCTGTGTGGGGAAGCTGAGCTGCAGAGCCCAGAGCCTTTCCAGCCTAATGCCAGGCTCTTCCCTTGGCAGGGGGATGCCACGTTCCCCAGGGATGACGAGTTGGATGCACAACCCAGTGTCCAGGCTGGCACGGCCACACCGACATCACAGGAGTGGGCCGGCGCCTGGCCCGCCGCCGGCTTCTCCCCGGGCTGCAGGAACCAGAGAGGAGCCGGTTTCCTTATCGCCCTCTCGCAGCCTCCCTCTGTCCCTCTCCCCTGCGGCTCCCGGCCCGGCTGCCCCCGGGTCATGCCGGGGCTTGGCAGCGGCGCGGGGGAAGCGAGCATTGTGGCTGCCCACTGCGACCCGGCTGGAGGAGAAAGCAAGGATTTCCTGGCCTGAAGCAAGTCCTTCCCGTCTCCTCCCAGCTGCCGAGAGCCTTAGGGCTGAGGGTGGGCTGTTCCCAACAGGCTTTGGACCAGGAGCCAGGGGCTGCCCCTGCACGGAGCTGCAGCTGAATGTGCAAGGAAGCAGGAGGCAGCACGGATCTGGGCACTTCTGTTGGCATTGCCAAAATCTCCCCTTCTGCTCCATCCTACCCATAAACAAAATCCTTGCTCAGGCAGAACCTTTGGCCAGCACAGAGATTTTCCCCTTGGTGCTCCTGCATTCTCACCCACAATGTGCCACAGGGACAGTGGCAGCTGTGTGGCCTGTGCCATCACACAGGGACTTTAGAAAGGGCAATTTGCCCGTTGCCAAGCTCAGCTCCATGACAGGTCGATGCTGTGGGGGTCTGTGTCCATGGGCCATAACCTGCAGCTCCCTGTGCAGAACCAGGCAGCAGCAAACAGCCCAGCACGTTTTCCAAGGCTAAACCCTCACACGGACACCTGGAAAGGGAGCCCCAGCTGGAACACGGGGTTGAGCAGCTCACACACACAGCCACGCTTCTTCCTGCTCAAATGTCACTTCTTCTTCCTGCGGAGGGAGCGGCCGAGGTGGGGGCAGCTGCTGCTCCCACCCTCGCAGGCTCCTGAGCAGCCGTGTGGGCGATGCCACCGCTTCCGCTGTGCCATGACCTTGTGCAGTGACTGCACCTGCCGATGGGTTTTTTTAGGACAAGGGCTGGTTTGCTGCTCTGTTTCTGTGACTGAAAGTTTCCAGTCCTGAGGATGGCTGTGGCAGAAGGGCTGTCACTCTTCTCCAGGCTTGGAGCATCCCCAGCACTTTGCCCCGGGATGGATTAGGGACGGCAGCACCCTGCCCCGGCGAAGGCTTGGCCGTGGCCGTCTGGGGCTGCTCTCTGCACGGGGAGCCGGCAGAGCCTGTGCAGCACCCAGCTCCCAGCTAAGCCCTTGGCTCCGGCTCTCTCCCAGTGGAGATCTGGTTTCTGTCCCGTCGTCTGCTTGTCCTCCCTCGCTCCAAACAGTCCCCGTTTGTTTGGCTCTCGCTGCCGGCTGGAGCCGGGGCCGCGTGCCTGGGCCGCCTGTGCACAAGGGCTCCTTGTTCACCGCCTCCCTCCCCGCTCGCTCCTCGCCTGCTTTAGCAATTATTCCAATTAGCTGTGCCCTCTCCTTGCTCCCCAGCTGCACCGCGGACCCTCATCCCTCCTGCTCTGCGCCGGTGGCAGCAGCACTGCTGTCCGGGAGGGACCACCCCCGGGCCAGCGGGGTGTGGGCACCCGGGCGGTGGCTGCCGCCTTCTTGGGTAGGAAACAGGCAGGCTGTGCAGAATCCAGGTGGTTCTGGTCCATGTGGAATCCCAGGGCTCTCTTCAATCCTTTTTGGCACTTGAGGAGGGTGAGGAAGCTGTGCCGAACCTGCAGTTCCCGGGGTGCCACTGGCATCTGCCTCTGCTCCTTCTGCGTGGGTGCTGCCCGTCCTGCCCCAGCCGCACCGGGTGCCCCCCCGCCTCACTCCCCGGGCGCGGGGGTGCAGCCAGACGGCTTCCTGCAAGCCACGACCCTCGTGCCACCGCGGCTGCACCACCTTCATCCTCCCACAGCCGCCAGCTCAGCCGGAGCCGGGGGCGGCCAGGCGAAGGTTGAGGTTTCCACCCGCTGACGAAGGCTGGGGGCGGTGGAGGGGCCTTTCCACAGCAGTTTCCGCCAGGGCCGTGCTCCAGGGCCACCTTCTCCTCTGCCCCCTGAGCCCATGGAGAAGCCGGAGTGCAATCCCTGGGGAGGTGCTGGGCACAGGAGCCCGGCCCTCCCTGCCGGCAGAGCCCAGCGAGAGGAGCAGGACCAGTTGTTCCTGCCTGCTGACAGTGCCTCATGCATCTCCCAGACTGAAAAACCAGGTCAGGCAAAGCCCCAGTTGCTCTGTCCGTGGCCACTGCAATGGTCACAGCAGCGTGCCCCTGCCAGCATCCCCGGGGCGGAGCCCTGCGGGGACACAGCGCCTTGGCAGGGGCGTCACCAGGCAGGGCCAGCACCGGGGCTGCCCCTCCCGGGATGGCTCCGAGCGCCCTGCCCGCGCTGACAGCAGCCCCGGGCTCCCGGGGTTTGATCTTTACCGCTCGAGCCGGGCTGTCTGCTCCCATTTGCGTCTGTCGAGGGAGGGATGCGAGCGCCGGGCTGGCACAGGCTGGCAGATCCGTGCTGGCACGCAGGCAGCCGCCGGGCAGGCAGCCCCTGCGCTGCTGCAGAGCCTCCTCCGCAGCCCTGCCAGCACCAAACCCCGTGTGCAGATCAGGGTCCTGCAGGAGCCAGGGCTGGGTGAGCCCAGCCGGGGCGGGGGGCTCCCAAGGACCCCGTGTGCCTTGCTGGGGGACAGCCCTCAGCCTTAAGCCTGCACCTTCAAAGCAAAACCCTTGAGCCTGCAGCCTCAAAACTGCCCCTTCTTCCCCATCCATGGGACCATGATGGCCCCAGAGCACCTGGAGGAGAGCTGTAGGTGCTCAATGCCCTTCAGAGCTTCCTGTCCCTGCCACAAACACACACATGCCCCCAGCAGACAGGGATGTGGCTCATGGTGGTCCAGGTCTCCCTGGTTAGCCCTGTCCTGTTCTGGGGACACAGCACAGTCTCAGTGACGTCCGACAGCTCCTGAAGCAGTCTGGACATGCTGGGCTCTCCTTTCTACCTGGAGCCCTGGTTTCTGTTACATGGGATAGCCTCATCCCCCCATGTCACCCTGGCTCTGATGCTCTACTTGCTTCTCCATGGCCTGCACAGGAGCACCAGCCTGCTGCAACCCCCTCGTGCCCAAAGGTCTCCCTTCAGCCAAAGCACTGGGCACTCCTTTTCTGGAGGGAGCAAGGGGAGAGACAGGCCCTGAGGTCCTCAGCAACATCCCAGCATCCTGGCGCCAGACATATTGGCCCAGGCTCTTGGAGGACTGGAGAAATCAGAGTTATGAAAACCCCAAGGCCAGATGATGCCATCAGCCCCAGGGAACATCCCCAAGAGCTGGTGCAGCCCCCCATGCCTGCCCCGTGGAATGCAGTCCCTCCCAGGGACCCTCTGCCACCAGTCCCATGCTCCCAGCTCCCACTCACGGCAATGCTGGGGAGTTCACCCTCTCCAGCAACTCCTCATGCCTGACCCACTCTCCCTTCCAAGTTCCCATCCCCAGGCCTACAAGCCACCTCTCTTCCAGCACACACTCAGACCAAGCATTGGCTCAGCTTCCCAGGCTGTGGCTCCTGCTCCGGCAGCCCCCCAGGGCCCCGCAGCCTCTGCCAGAGCAGGAGCTGTGCATCCACACAACCTCCCAGGAGGGTTACAGGCACACAGGGAAAACAAAATCCTCGGCTCAACACTCAAATTCACCCAGCTGACCCAGGAATGCAGCCAGGGTGCTCCACACAAGAGCATGGGTTGCCCAAGCTGAGCAGAAGGGCCAGCAAGAGACCCGGGGGGGCTGCCAGCTGCTGCGAGCGGGGATGGGGGAGCACAGTGTGCCCTCAGGTCCTGTTGGGAGTCCCAGGACAGTCACACTGGGACAGCAGGATCCCAGCACCTGCAAGCCACAGCCTCGGGCGTGGAGCTGTGTCCAGAGCAAGGGAGGCAGCAGCCTGGAGCCAGGCAGGACTCGGTGGGTCCCAGTCTTCCTGCAAAAGCTGAAATCAAGCTGCAAGAACAAACCACTGCTTCGATCCGGGCTGCTGTCCAGAGCTGTGTCCCAGCTGAGGCAGCACTCGGGAAAGAGGAGCAGGACTTTGGGCACCGCGTCCCCCGTGCCGGGGCCACCGCGTCCCACCGGGCACCTCGCGGGCACAGGCGGCCGCCGCTGCTCCTCCTCGGGACCCCGTTTGTGCCTGGCCGCGGCACGCCGGCGAGCAGCGCCGGCAGGTTACGAGCGCCGGGCTCTCCCGGGGAGCCAGCCCAGCAAACGCTAAATGTCACCACAATTACAAGGCGCCTGCCGCAGCCCCAGCGTCGGCACCGGAGCTGCTCCACCAGCCCCGCACCCGCCCAGCCCGTGAAGGAGGGCTGGGACGGCGGCTGGATCGCGGCTCTGGCACATGCTCTGGTTTCTTCCCAGCCTCGAATCCCTCGGGCTGTGTTAAACCTGGCATCAGCTGGGCTGCACGGGCTGAGGGGAGGCTTCTGCAGAGCTGCCATTTCTATTTCTGGGCCAGCCCTGTCCTGTTTTCCTTGGACATAAAGTGTTTTCTAAAGGAAATGGGTCTTCATTGCACCTTCTCAGCCCTGAAATGCAACTCTAGGTCTTTGTGGTCATCCCTGCCTGGGCCAGCAGTCCCTGGGGAGCTCCAGACCCCCACCTCATTCCGCAGTAGCACTGCAGGACTGGGAAGGAGTTCTGACATGGCTGTGCTGCTGTGGGGTCACCAACCAGACGTGAATGTCTCCTTCTCCAGGGAGAAGGAAGTCCCATGGACTGTGCCTACCTGGGGCTGGGGAAGATGCAGCCTCAGGTGAAAAAGGGGGTTCTGTTGGGAGCAGGGGCCCTGCGTTCCCTACAGGGCCTGTGGCTCAGAGTGTGGCCAGTGTGTCACCCTGGACCTCGTGCAGGGCAGCTTTGAAGGACATCCCACCACTTCTCTGTGCCCTGGTCTATTGTTTGACCCTCCAAGAGAAAAAGATTTCCCCTGTGTGACTATAGGGAAATACATCTGGAATCTCCTATGTCCTCGCTTGTGGCTACAGATCCCCATCCTCTCTCCCTCCTCTCAGGAGATCACTGTGAAGAGCAGTACATTTTCCATGAGTGCTCTTTTCTGGCAGCTGAGCAACCCCATGTCTGCAGGCAGGGAGTTGCTGGGGAGGAGAATGAAGGTCACCACATCTGAGGAGAGAGGATGTGGTCCCTCTGGCCCTGGCCCCTTGATCACCCCCCAACCCATGTGCATCCGCCCTCCTTCTACTCCTTCCTCCTGCTCAGTGCAGCACCAGCAAGATGGGCCCCCTCTTCACACCCAGGGTTTGTAAAAGTGGCCACAGTATTAATCACTAATAGTAAAAATAATGATTAAACCCCTTGGAATCTGTTGGGGCTTTAGGAACCTCTGTGACCTTCAAGCTGATCAGAGTATCACTAGTGCATCTCAAGGTTTGTGTGTGGCTTCAGACACTTCGGGGATTTCAAGGGAATCACTTCTCTCATGGTCTCTCATGGGGTCTCTGTAGACAGCTGCAAGCCTAGAAACCAGCCCATGAAAGCCCCCACCATAGGATTGTACTGCAAGAGCATCAGTGGTCAGGTCCTGATCACCAGCAACCAACCCACACGCTGCTTCAAGCAGCAACCAGGGAACAGCTCAGCAGCAGCTGGGGCACCCTTCAGCTACCAGCTGGCAACAAGAGACTCTGCTGCTTTCTTGGCAGATATTTCAGTAGCATCCCTCCTTAAAAATGCTGTTTGCTCTGCCTGGGCAAGCTGCACAGACAGCTCCTCTGGTGGTTTTGGTGGAGCATTGTGGCTGATGAGAGCTGCCCTGCTTACCTTTTCTGTTGGGTCTGTGCTGGGCTCTTGTGGCCGCCTCAGCCAGGCCCGGAGGGTCTCAGCCTGGGATTGTGCTGACTGTGACACTTGGGGTGCCTTCTCCTGGTGCTCCACCCCGGGAAGGAGAGGCAGTCCCAAGGGGATGGAGCCCAGAGGGTGAAAAGGCAAGGTGTGGGTACCATGTCCTCCCCTCTCAGCCAGGCCAGGCCGGGCTGTCCCTGCGGCCCCCAGCAGCCAGCTGAAGGTGCTGCCCTGCACAGACCTGCAGAGAAAGCTGCTCTCTGCAAAGCTGGGGATGAGCTCATGTTTTTGTGGGTGAATTATCTGTGTGATGAGTGATTCACCAGAGCAAAACAAGATCGGTGTGAGAAACAGACGAGATTTTGGAAAGAGCTGTGGCTGTGTGCAGGACCCGGACAAGCGGCCTTGGTGATGAGAGCAGCAAAGAAAGGTGGCCTGAGGTGCTGCCACCAGGAGCAGGGACAGCATGGATGGGGGCAGGAAGGTTCAGCAAGCACAGAGCTGTCAGCTCACCCAGGTGGAAAGAAAATCCTCAGGTACCATCACAGCACACAGCTGGCACCAAGCAAGAGCAGGGCCATCCTCTCAGAACAGGTCCTTCCCACAGATGCTAGAAATCCAGAAGGGCAACAAAATCCTGAGCAAACACCTGGATGGCTGAGCAGGTGATGGCTGATGGTGAGGAAGAAATTTAGCGCCAAATTATCTTCTGGCTTCACTGTTCATCTCAGCACAGCCTGGCCAGTCGTGTTACAGTTCCCAACACATTTACAGAGCAAAGGTTTCAAACTGATCCATCAAGACGCTGGACAGGAATGAGTTTTGCAGAAAAAAGCTGTGGTTCCACACAAGGCCAACATCAGCTAAATTACAACAATAACCTCCTGATTATAAACAGCAAAATCTTGTTCATCTGGGACAAATGAAGGGAATCCACTGGCAAAGCTGCTCCTGCGTGTCTCTCCAAGGAGAGGACAGCAGATACAACTGAGCTGAGGAGCAACCTCTGAACCCGAAGATGTGTTGGCCTGCTGACAATGGTAACATACATCAGTGCTTCTTATAAAACCCAGGAGAGTACCCATATCCCATCAGGACAGCTCAGAAGGCATTCTGAGGATATCCACATGCAGCATAAATATATGTATATTTATGATAACACCCAGTGCAATAGGTTTTTATAACAGATAACACAACATGTATGTTTATATGCCAAAGTTAGGTGTTAAACCAGGATTAGGAGACAAGACCTAAAGGCAGAGGTGTGGGTTTGGTAGGGTCACCACTCAAGTCTGAGCCACACAGGCCCAGACAGAGATGGAGGGTTTGGGTTTTGAAGGATGAGATTATTTCAGTTGGGGTAGAAAGCAGAGATCTTGGTGGATCAACTCAGCAAAGGAAAGGGAAAGCTCTGCATTGAGCATGCGAAGCAGAGGCAGAGCCTTTGGGGCAACAGGAAGATCCCAGCACCTTGGCACAAACACACTCTTATTCAGCAGAAAAGATGCCCAATGTAATTTATGATTATTTTTAAATAGAGCTGTTGCTTAACTCACGAAATAGCAGCATAATAACACCGCGTAGCTGGGTCAGCATGGGGATGCCATATGAATTAATAACAGAAAATAGCTCATGCTCACTCACTTCCTGCAATTTCCTCTGCTCAGTGAGCTCAAGCGTAAGATCTCGGCTCTTGCTGTCTGCACCCAGGCACGTTAGCAGGGAAGGCAGGAGCACCTGACACGAGGAGGATGGGGAAGATTAGGGGAATCCCTGTTTAGCAGTGTTAGAGCGCCAGGCAGCAGCAGCCTCACACTGATTTCGGCAGGTGAGCAGATCAAAGAATGGCACTTAGAGGGACTAGAGGCATTCAAAAATCCCTTATCCCGTGAGAGAAACTCAAAGATTAAAAACTCAACCACTGTCAAGAAGGGAGCATGGATTTCCAGGTGGAGGTGATGCTGCAGGAAGAACCACACTCTAGGGTCAGTCTGGCCTGGGAATGGAGCACAGCTGAGCCCTTGGGGTACCAGGGAATCCTTTGGCCTGGGTGGCTTTGGTCATCTCCTCCAGGTCAGGAAGGGATGCACCTGGGTGAGATTTTTAGCATCATTGCCTGAAGTGTGGGTGAGAAGATCATCTATGGGCTGCATAAGGCCTGGCAGAGCTGTGAAATATGTAACCTCCAGCTCCTGTGTCCGTGCTAACATCCTGCTGATGGCAGGGCCGAAGGACAGCGACGGTGTGAGGACAATGTGGCTGTGTGGACACGGCACAGCTCCAGGACCCCTTGTTACAGAGGCTCGATCTTTGCTGCAGCAGGGCTGGAGGGTCAGCAAGCAGGGCTGGGGAGGGTAATCTTCAGGGAGGGCATAAAAGTCCAGACAAAATCCTGGAAGAATATAAAAAACTAAAAAAACAGTAATGGGCAGCACAAGCAGGGAGACCACAGCAACACCCAAAGGAGCCTGGTGAGCCCTCACCAGCATCCTGCTCCAGCCAGGGCTGGATGGAGTGGTGGAGAGGGTTTGGAGTGTGAACGTTCCTGGGTCACTGTTCCTGGGGTCAGGCGTGGGAGCTGGAGGGCTCTGTGTGGGGATGCCTGCTCACTTTGCCCATTTGCCTGTGGGGTCCCCATTCTGGAGGCACCCACAGCAGGGAGAGAAGGCAGCCTGGCCTCTGACATCTGCCAGGGGACAGCCATGCCTCTCACGTCTGCAGGAGCCAGGAAGCACGGACCAGGAGTCATCTGCTCAGGGCACCTTGTGGGGTGTCCCCAGCCTGTCTGCCTGTGCCACTCTGGGGGGTCACACAGCAAGCCCATGGCCGTGAGAGATGCTCCCCTGTGCTCTGTAGGGACCTGTCAGCATTGCTGGGACCCAGAGGTTGTGTGACCTCCCACCCACTACACCGAGCCCACCGTGCCCCCAGGGCTCAGTGAGCCGCTGTGCTCCAGTGCCCTGGAGCTCAGCAGGGACTGGGGGGCTGTCAGGGGACCCCCTCTGCTCCCCTGACAGCGGGTGGCCATGGATCCCAGGGGACACAGTGGGGTGCACGGCTGATTTGGCAGCGGGAACAAGCGATGGTGGGGAAATTCCTGGCTGTCCGACCCCTTCCCAGCCCCGGGGGCCGCAGGGGCTGCTGGCAGGGCCCCACTCCCCGGTGCTACCCCACAGCCGCAGCCCCGGAGCGGCACCGACGCCGCGGCGCCGCTCCCAGCGGCGCTGGATGCTGAGTCACCGCGGGCCCCTCGGAACGACCCGCGGGGGCCCGGCCGGCGGCGGGAGAAGGAGCGGGGCCGCAGGAAGGGTTCGGGAGCGGCTACGGGGAGAGGGAGTGTGGGGCGAGAGGGGCTATGGGGTGGGGAAGCGGGATGCGTGGGACAAGGGAAGACGGTCGGGGCGAGGAGGAATGTGCGGGGAGGGGGCTGTGCGGGGCGGAT
>VXBQ01004183.1:18071-43482 GCA_013400175.1 Phainopepla nitens | reverse complement strand
GGCCTCGGGCTGCCTGCCTGCCCTCCATCTCCTGTCCCCAAACGTGGTCCGTCCTCTCCATCAGCCCCGGGACAAGGGCAGGGAGCTGGGAAGCGGGGGAGAGGAAGCTGGAGGGAGGGATAATAGCAGGGACAGATCAGGAGCAAGCGATGGAGGTAAAAATAGATCCACTGAGCAGAGGAGGGGCTAAACGTGAGAGAAAACCCTGAGCAGAGGCAGGTCGGTGGAGGAACCCCTTCGGGAGGGGCCCTGCAGCCCAGCGGGGCTCTGGGGGACCTGCCCTCCCACCCTCAGGGCAGAGGGGGGTCCCGGGACCCCACGCTCGGGGCCGCCGAGGGGTTGCCTGGGGGAAATACCTGCCTGCTCCCACTTCCGCAGCCCAAGCACGCGGGCGGATGGACAGGACCTTCAGGGCTCGACTGCCAAATTGCTGGGATGCAGGCGGGCACGCATCCCAGGGGAGCGCTGGCAGCCGGTAGATCCCTGAAGAGCCTTGGATCCAACCCCCTATCACTTTTCATTTCCAGCAAGCACGAAGCTGAGCTGGGGACAGAGGTACCAGGGACCGAGGGGACAAGGTGTGTGGTGTCCTGGCCGCAGCCAAGGTGAGCTGCCTTCCGGCACGGGATGTGCCCTGAGCCCCTGCCCTGTGGGAGCTGCCGGTGACGGCAAGTGGGAGAGCCGGGAAGTCAGAGCAAAGGAATTTGCAAACACATTCTTCAGCGCCACGAGGATCCCACTGCATGTAAACAGGAACAGAGGCCGGGCTGGGGCGAAGTGAGAGCTGCCTCCAGCTCTGCAAGACCCTCCCTGGACTCATCTGCCCTGGGCAGTGCCCAGTGCCACCATCCCCAAATTACTGTTCCTGACTGCAGCTGATCCGCTGTGGGAAGTGACAGCGAAGGCGAAGAGCAGGACTGCTGAGTGACTGCCAATGTCGCGTTAACATCCCGGTGAGGCTGCCGGCGCTTTGATCACCCGCCCGAGAGCATCTCGAAGCAGGCAGGATGCCACGGTGAGCCCTGCCGCCTCCTGCCTGCCCCAGGCTCCCGTCTGTCACCCTCGGGGCCGGCTGAAGAGGGGCGCGGGGCCCGCTGGCGCTGCCCCGTCTCCCCAGGATGCTCTCCTGCACCAGCTGCTGTTCCCTGTGCTCCTGCTCCGCTGCCAGACCGAGATTGAAAGCTCAGCAGGCTGCCAGCATGTTTTAGCCTCATGCAGGCGTCCCTCGGAGACCCCAGAGCAGTGGACAGTAATGTGAAAACGATACTCATGTCGTGTCTGAAAGGGCAACAGGTCATCATTAAGATGGAGGCGATGAAAATCATCCACCCGGAGAAGTTCTCGGAGCTGCAGGCATCGCAGCCGCGCTACGCGCCCGCCCCGCGCCGCGAGCCGCCCCTCGTGGCCAAGCGTGCGTGGCCCTCCGAGTCCGAGATCATCGTCAACCAGGCGTGCGGGGACATCCCTGCCCTGGATGCCACCCCCGGGCCGCTGCCGCTGCCCCGGACTCCCCCGCTGCCGCGACGCGAGCGCGGCTACCAGGGCCAGCGCAAGGGCAGCTCCGAGGTCTGCTACCACCGGCAGCCGCCGTCGGACGAGGTGATCGTCAACCAGTACGTGCTGCACCCCTCGACGCCCTGCGAGCCCCTGGAGTGCCCCACCTGCGGCCACATGTACAACTTCACCAACAAGCGGCCCCGCATTCTCTCCTGCCTGCACTCGGTGTGCGAGGAGTGCCTGCAGATCCTCTACGAGTCCTGCCCCAAGTACAAGTTCATCTCCTGCCCCACCTGCAAGCGGGAGACCGTCCTCTTCACTGACTACGGGCTGGCGGCGCTGGCCGTCAACACCAGTATCCTGAACAGACTGCCGGCCGAGGCCCTGGCTGCCAACCCCGTCCAGTGGAGCAGCGACACCGACCGCAGCTGCTACCAGACCTTCCGCCAGTACTGCGGGGCCGCCTGCACCTGCCACATCCGGAACCCGCTGTCCTCCTGCACCATCATGTGAGCCCCGCGCTGGCCCGCCCGCTCCTCTGCTGCGGGGCGCGGCGGGCGGGACGGCGCCACGGCCGGTCCCCTGTCCCCTCCCTGCCGGTGGCACAGCCAGGGAATGCTCGAGCACTCACCACGGCCAAGGATGTGGGACCGGTGTCCTTGCCAGCACTCGCGGGGGCAGTGGGGATGCTGGGACCTGGCAGCAGCCCCGTACTCGCCGGTGCCGCCCGGGGAGAGGGACGCTGGCACGGGGAGCACATCTACCGGTGCGTCCAGGGTCTGCAGATCCCCTGGCCCTGCGGCGGGTGCTCCCGTGGTGCATCGAGCATCTCACCGTGCTCCTTCCCCGGGCGCCTCTCCCTCCTCTCTCCCCGGCTCTCCCAAGAGTGGACGCTGGGTCCTGGCCGGAGTGACACCCTCCCCATTGCCCCACGGCCAGCAGCAGCAGCACAAGGAGCCCTGGAGATGCATGGTGCCACACTGGGCCACCCTCCCAGCACAGGAAGTGAGGACAGGTCCCCAGCTTCCCCCTCCACCCCCTCTCTGTAAGTTATTTGCCAAAGCTTTCATCTCAGTGGCCACGCCGCCATGCGCCCGAGTCTCAGTAGCCACACCAAGCCGCCACACCGGCCCCTCGGATGCCAGCAGACGTGCGGCCCACGTCCTCCGCAGGCCCTTGAGGAAAGCTCCACTTTGTCCTCGTTTTGGAGGATTCTTGTTTTTCCCCATCCATCCCTGGCCGCCCCATCCTAGGCCACTACGTGTTCACAAAGGCATTGAGCTGTGCCCGTTCTCTGCCCCTCCGCCCGGGACCGATGCCCCATGGGGTGGCTCAGGAGGGTGGCATGGGGTCCAGTACCCCAAACTGCTGACTCCAGCAAGGGGATTTGACTGGGCAGAGGGACCGAGGTCTGGCTCCTGCCCACAGTCCTTCCCCAGAGCAGCACCTCTGCTCTGATCCTTGTGCAGAGGGGCTGGCAGGGCAGCAGCCCCCTCTGCACAGTCTTGCTTTCTCCAGAGCACCTGGAGGGGTAAGTTTGCTGCCAAAAAAGCAAAAAAAAAAAAAAACAAAACAAAAAAAAAAAACACAAAATAAAGAAAAAGCCATAATTTTGGGTGCTCCCATGGGGCTGAGCACCACAACCTGGCATGGCCATGGCACCAGGGGCACACACTGCCCAGTCCCAGGGCACTGGGGCTGGGTGAGCCTGAGGGGTCCCAGAACCCTGCATCCTGGAGGAAACAGCAGGCCCTGGCACTGGGCAAAGCCCAGCATCCATCCAGGGAGAGGGGCCAGGCCATGCCCCAGCCCGTCCCGAGGGAGCGGCGCAGCCGCAGGACAGTTCTCCCCCCGGTGGAGAACGGCGCCGGTACCGTCTCTGTGTTGCTCTGCCAATGCCTCCCGCTGCTGGTTGTGACCATGATCATGTTTTATACCCGGCCTTGTTCTGACCCCCATCAGTCTCCCCAATAAAGATTATATTGGAACGAAGACCGAGCTGGAGTGTGGGGGCGCATCATGGGGGCAGGAGTGGGGTGACACACCGAGATGTGCCTGGCCCTGCTCCATCTGTGGGGCACTGGGGGATGATACCCAAGTTACAGCTTTCCCCTGGTGCTTTCCCCTGGGCTGGAACCTCCTCCTCCAACTTGCCTTTCAGCTCTGATGGAGTTGTGTCCCCTCCCTGCCCAGCCCCTGCACGTGACTGGCCAGCTTGGGGGCACCCTGACCACCTTGGGAAGGGGTCCCCAGGTACACCAAGAGCTCTCAAACACCTGCTGGATGTCCCCTTTCTCCTCAGGTGATGTGGGATACTGGGGGATAGGATGTGCCATTTGGTGGCACCTGCTGTTGAAGGGAGCTGGGCAGGGACACGGGCAGTGCTGGGCTCCCCTTGCCCTGCTCTGGTGAGGCAGCTGCACCCATGGGCCCCTCTCTGCACCACCCCCACAACGTGCAGGAACTGCCCTGGGGCTGGCGTGGATCTGGCAGCACCAGCACATGGCACCCACTGGCTGCCCTGATGAACCCTGGGGGGAATGAACCCCAGGGTCACTGGGATGGGAGCTCCACAGCTGGGAGAGCCAGGAATCTGCAGAAGAAGCAGCTGGGATGATGATTCCAGGACAATGCAGCTCCCCAGGGTGAGCTGTACACACTGGCTGGTGTGGGCACAGGCTGGTGTGGGCACAAGCAGTGCCAGCCCATAAATTTCCCTTCTCCAGGAGTAGTAACTGTCTCTGCCCTCTGCTTTGGGCCAAGGTGGAGCATCTGCTTCCAAAACAGCAGCACATCTGAGCAGGTGCGAGGGTATCTGCAGACCCCTTTTCCTTGTGTGCTGGTTCCCATCCCTATGCCTGGAGAACAGAATCACTTCCCAGTCCATGGGTGCTGAATTACAGCACCAGTAACACAGCTGGTGCCACCCTCATCCCCAAGGATGCTGCAGCCATGTCCTGTCTCCCTGTCCTTACCAACATCCCTGCCCTGCAGCCCCATTCCACCATCCTTCATGCAGCCCTGGCACAGTGTGGGGGTCTCCTGGTCGTCACAGCAACCCTACACTGAGCCAAATGGTGCAGCTGCTCGGGAGAGTTGGCCCAGCCCCACATCCAGGACATGCATCTCCATCACCCCAAAGGCTCGTGCCAAATCCAGGATAAAGAACTCTTGACACCTCAAAAGCTCCTATCAGCCCCACATCCAGGTTAAGCATCTCTGTCCCCAAAGACACTGAAGCTGCAGGTCAGCCAGAACAGAGGTGGCAGCAATTTTGCCCTCAGTAGGGATTTATTCTTTTTATTACATAAGGACAAAGGGTACAATGTGTTCTCTCCTACCCTCGTGGCACCTCTTGGGCACACAATAAATTTAAAACTGCTAATTTGATTTTGAGTTGCAATTAAGAAAGAAATAGGGCCTTTCAGTACCAGCTGGGCAAGAGCCCATTTCTCCTGCCCTATTAACCTCGAATAAGCACTTGATGGAAGAGGGAACAGGTTTGCTGCAGAGGTCAGGAACATGGGGTGGTGCCAGCCCTTGTGTCAGAGGTGCAGGTGAATTAGAAGTCTTTCACATCCCCTGAAATGCTCCCATGGCACATGAGTTTTGTGCCTCCACGCTGAGTTTTTAAAGATCTCCAAGTCCTACAAGCTGCTTAAGCATGGCCAGGACATTGCTGCAGGAGCAGGTTTGGCCACATGAGAGCAGAGATGCTCCCAGATGTTCCCAGGTGAGCTGATTGTAAGATCTCCTCATGGTTGTAACATCTGTCCCAGGCTGGGATGAAGCTCTGGGCTCTCCCAGCAACAAGTTTGGCTCATGATAGAAGAGGGGATGTGGGGAGTTAAATTGCTCCCAGGGATAACCCTTTTCCCAAATGGCCTCATTTTAGGTGGGAAGCACCAGGATCGGGCTAGTTCAGGCTCAGCCTTTGGCACGGGTTCAGGGCATGGTGTTTGCCAGTCATTATTCCCAGAGTTAAGAAGCATTTGGACAAGGCTCTCAGGCACAGGGTGGCATTGTTAGGGTGTCTGTGCAGGGCCAGGAGTTGGACTGGGATGATCCTGATGGGTTCTTTCCAGCCCAGTGCCTTCTGTGATTCTGTGAAAAGCAGCTCCTGCAGCCCCGCAGCTCAGTGCCTGGGGCTCAGGGCTGGGGCTGCTCTGCTCCTGCAGGGGACGGTGGCAGCTCTGGGCAGTGCCCAGGCTGGTCCCCATGTGGTGGCCCCACCACCCCCATCCTGCCCCAGAAGTTGCACAACAGGACCAGTTCCCCATGGATGCAAACAGCCGGCGGATCCGGCCGTGGCTGGGCCATGGGAGGTGCAGGGCGGCTGCAGGGAGGTGGCTGAGCGGCAGGACTGTGGTCTCCTTGGGGACACGCAGCCTCAAACCTCGCCCCGGGGTGGTCACACCCCCAAACGGCAGTTTCAGCTTAGAGGAAGTCGCTTGCGACGTGCCAGCACCTGCTTTGACAACGGCGCAAGCCCGCGGTGACAGGATAATGGGTGGGGCACGGAGCCCGAGAGGCTGTGACAGGTCCCCAGGGCAGTGCTGGCCTCGCGGCTGGGGAGGGACTGCTGAGCTCGGGAGCTTTCTTGGGGTCAAATCCAGGAGAGGGCTGGCCCCAGCCACCGGCTCTTGCTGACTGCCCAGCTCCATGTCCCCTCCCCGTGCTGGCCCCATGGCTGCTGGCCCTCTGGTCACGTTCCCAAAGGGCGTGGGGTGGGGACAGGTTCCCAGAGCGGGGGGCTGAGTGGAGAAGGGAAAGTGCTGCTGGTTGTGGTGCAACTGGGATGGGGATGCCTCTGGCCAGGGCAGGACCCAGATGGGACACACTGGACTGCAGTGGGAGAGCCAGGAGAGAATGGACAGGTCGCTGCAGGGGCAGGGACAGCCAAGTGACTGGTCTGGGGACACCACATCACCTGGTGCCAGCAGCTGGGGGATGCCATGAAGCATTTGGGGTGGTGCAATGGGGTGTCAGGGGCTTGGGAGAGGAGACAGGGCTGCAAGTGAGGAGGTTGGGTGGGTTTGGGGGGCTGTGCCTCGCAGCAGGAGCCCTGCATCAGCCCTGGGTCAGCCCTGTCAGCTCCCAGCCCTGCTCACCATTATCTCAGGGTGCTAAATATAACCCAGCCCTGGGAGCGGACATTGCAGCCGGGCCCCACATCACCCACAGGGTCAGTCTCACGCCACAGCCCCCAGGGACCCCCTTCTCAGGGGGATGGAGGTGTCCTTCAGCTTTCAGCACCCAGAGGTGCCAACAGCTGGCTCAGGGAGCACAGGAGTGAGGGGGGTGTCCCTGGGGGCTGCTCTGGCCTGGTTCACCCAAACACCCCCCGCAATGTAGAGCAGGGACACGAGGCTCCCACACGGTGACAGGGCCCCCGGGTGTCTGAGCTCCCCTCCCCACAGGCTCCATGGAGCCAAAAACACCCCAGCCAGAGCTGAACTGGTGCTTCTCCTGATGGAGCTGCTCCACTTGGTATAAATAAATATTCCTTGGTGCCACCAGGGCTGGGAGGGACTCAACTGCTTCTGCCTGCTGACTTGACCTGTTTTGGGGTGCCCTGTTTCTACCCTTTGCTTCAGCACTTTGCCAGAGCAGCCCATGGCAGTGCTGCTGCTATGTGGCACCAGTGTCCTGGCAAAGCCCACAGCCCCAATCTCTGCCCTCCTGGGCACAAGGACACGGGTTTTTTGTGGGGCTATGTCGACACAGCAGTGCTTGCTGGCTTCCCACCCCTCTCTCAGCTTCTGGGCAGGAGGAAGGGGAAGGGAGGTGGGGGGCTGGCACCCTGTGGTCTGTCCCCCCCAGCCACAGCTCTGGGGAGGTGCCCACAGGGTGTTTCTGGAGGAGAAAGGCAAAGCCAGGACATGGGGATGGTTGCACAAGCCCAGCACAGCCAGACTGGAGGGCAGGGCACAGCATAGCAGTGTCACCAGCCCCTCAGCAGGGCTGGGCTGAGGGGGACAGACAGCATAGGGAGGGGGGAATTGGCATGGGGTCAGCACAGAGTCTTGGCAGGACACCAGGAGGAGGCCAGCAGTGACAAACAGACTGCTGCACATTCCAGGCTGTGGAGGTGGGTGTCAGCACCCCCGAAATGGAATCCTGGGAGGACCTCAAGGGTCTGACAACTCCCTGCCACCCACCACCAGCCCAAAGGTGGCTGAAAGCCCGGCAGGATCCCCATCCCTGTCCCCTTGGGGTACAGGCTTCCCCAAGGAGTGTGGAGGAACAGGGGTGCAGAGCAGCCACACTGTGACCTCAGACATCACCTGGCTGGCCCCCGTGTGAGGTTGGCAGTCAAAAGCAGAGCCCAGATCCTGCTCACCCCTGGGACACTCCTGCTCCGTGGCAGGTCCTACATGGGCACAGCCCCGGTGCCACCCACCACAGGCTCCTCCACCCGTGTATGGCAGAGACAGAGCCGTGTTTGTTCACTTATCTCCCCGAAGGGCATGGTCTGAGCATGGGCTGGCATGGCTCGGCAGGGGCTGGGAGGTGCCATGGTGGAGCACACACCCCTTGTAGGGTGGCTGGGGACCACTGGCTGTGCCCATCCTCTCCTTGTGTCACCGCTGGGCCCCAAGGGGACATGCTCAGTCCAGGCACTGAACTCAGCTAGACACGGCAGTGGTACAAACATAGGTTGTATTTTCAGTCCACGCTGGGAGATCCCAGCCCGTCTGTCCTGGGTGCAGGGGGCACAGTCCATTGCACAGCCCACGGAACATCCCATGGTACAGCTGATTGCACAGCCCACGGCATAGCCCTGCTCTGCCCGCAGAGCCTCTCTGGTCCCAAACCCTCAGGCCAGGGATGTGCCCCAGCGCTGGAAGGGCTCCCACTCCCTTGGCTGCGGCAGTGATGTGTCACCTGGTGCCCCGGTGCAGGTGATGCCCGGCTCCAGGGTTGCCTCCTTCTGCTGCCTGCTCCTGCTCCTCCTCCTCCACTGCCTCACCCGCTCTGGGCTCACTGGCAGTGCCAAGTGTCCCAGGCACCAGGGTCACAGGCTTGCTCCCACCTGGCGCCGGGGCAGAGCCGGAGCTGGGCTCTCCCCACACACGCTCAGCCTGAGGGCACAAAGCCAGCGCTATTTGTCGAGGATGAGGAACAGCATCACCATGAGGACGATGGGAAGGAAGATGAGGAGCAGGCTGAGCATCTCTGCCGCCAGCAGCAGCGCCAGCAGCAGGAGGTAGCAGCAGCGGCAGCGTCCCTCCAGCCGGGCCAGGGCACGGATCAGGCAGGGCGGGTACCGCACGCAGGGCAGGCACCCGAACATGCGGCTGGTGTGGAAGCGCACCTGGAAGCGATGCTCGAGGGCGCCGGCCAGGCCCGGGCGCCGGGGGGGCCGGGCAGGGGGCCGGGAGGTGGCCAGGGCGCCGAGGGAGCCGGGCTGGGCGTGCAGCAGGAGCAGCTCCTCTTGCAGCTTGCAGATCTCCCACTCCAGCATGGGCGTTTTCTGGCGGCAGATGGGGCAGCGCACGCGGCCGAGCTCGGCGCCGGTGGCCGTGTCCATGATGGCCCGCAGGCAGGCGCGGCACAGCCCGTGGTTGCAGTTCAGCACGGCCGGCTTGTGCCGCTGCTCGTCGTAGGGCTCCGTGCAGATGGGGCACTCGTCCTCGCTGCCCGCCAGCGCGGGGCACGGCTCCGCTGCCAGCGCCACCCCATCGCTCGATGCCTCCTCTGCCTCACCGAAGAGGCTCAGGATGGAGCTGGAGACACTTCGGGAGCTGGGCAAAGGGCTCTCCCCTCGGGGCAGGACGAGGCCGCTGGTGTCGGCAGCGGGAGGGTCCTGCCCCGCGGGCAGGGAGGCACCGTGGGCAGGCGGCTCCTCAGGAGCGGGCAGGAGCGGCTCCCTGGCATCCTCCGCGGGTGGTAGCTCCCAGCATCCCCAGGCAGCAGCAGACTCCTCTCCACAGCGTCGAGGTGGCTCCTCGGGATCCCCCGAGCCCACAGTCTCGCTGTCGTCCCGCTGCCTGGCACAGCCTTCCCCAGCGGCCCCCAGCACGGGCGGGGGGCCAGGTTCTGCCTCCTCGCCCTCCGCCGGCTCCATCGGGGTGGGGAGAGCAGCCACCCCGCTTGGCCCCCGCCCGCCGGGGCCCCTCGGGGCTGGGTGCGGGACGTGAGTGCTGCTCTAGGGCAGGAGGCTCCTTCAGCACGGCTGCCTGAAGGGTTTGAAGGCAGCAGCGTCCGCACAGAGCCCTAACATCCCTCCGGTGAGGTTTGGGGTGCCCTCCCAGACCAGCGGGTCAGGACCCTCTGACGCCGGGTGCAGCCCCATCACCCTCACCGAGAGGCCACCCCAAGAGGGGCAGCACCGTGAGCATCCAACAGCCTTTTCCTCCTCCTCTTCTTCCTCCTCCCCAGCACCAAAGCAGTACTGACCCGCCACGGTCCGGAGGAGAGGGCACCGCGCTGGGCGCTGCCGGGCGCTGCCCGCTGTGCCAGAAGGGTGCACTCGTGCAGGCAGCTGCCTCCTGCCGTGGGCCAGGCAGGGCTGGGGCCGAGCCTGGCTGTAACCGGTCTGGTTTGTCAGCTTCTGGAAGCGGCTCAAATGCAGGGAGCCCGGGGCAGGCAGCCGTGCCCGCGCCAATCAGCTCCCGCGGGAGCTGGGGAGGAGCTGGGCTCACGGCCGCCTCTTCTCCTTGCCCAGCACAAGTGGAGTCACCTCTGTGGCCACTGCTGCCCACACCACTGTCCCTGGGACACAGCAGCACGGCCCTGAGCTCCACAGCCTCCCAACATGGCCCTGCAGTGCAGTGCCCCAGCTCGGACCCCAGTACAGCCCCCCAGAATGGACCCTGCACTACCCCAGGACAGTTCCCAGAACAGGCCCTGTGCTGCTCCAGTCCAACTCCCTGTCCCCCAGGTTGGTCCCTGTGCTGGGCCACCTCTCCTTGCCATGTCCCACAAGCAACTTGCAGTTGGAGGTTTCCTTCCCGGTTGCCTTTCAACTTTCCTTCCAGGTTTCCCGCCTGGAGAGTGCCCCAGATGAGGGGATGGTGGCACCAGGGTGATGACTGCCATGCAGCAGCTCTGCACTGGCCCCACTGTCCCTGGCACATGGGGACACTCAGCCCAGCCAGGGTCTGCAAGTGCAAGAGCTGCTCAGAGCAAAGCAGTGGGGTGGGGAGTCCCCACGTCACTCTGCTCCCCCTCACTGCAGTGCCACAGCTCGAGCAATGCCCTGGGCACTGCTCGTCCCTGCAGCACCCCATGACTCGGCCGTGGGAGGGTGGCTGGGTCACAGCTATGGCGTGGCACTGCTGTCCCTTCCTGTCCCAGCCTGCTCCCAGGGAATGTCCCTGCTGATTCATGCCCTGGGTCCTAATTGCTATTTACACAATGGCACCTAGTTCACTGAACTGGGGGAGGAAGGTGGTGGCACTGCTCCCACTGGGGCACGGGCAGGACCAGGAGGGTGCACAGCCTCGAGGGAAAGGACTGGAAGCAGCTCCCAGGATGGGGTGGAGGAGAGATGCAGCTGAGCAGGCACTCATGGAAGAGGATAACTCAGCAGGAACTCGGAGCTCAGACCTCAGCAGGCTCAGGATGATGAACTGGCAGCAGGAGACAGAGGCCTCCTGCGCCTGTCCCTGCTGGCCTTGGCCACTGGAGACAGGGGGAACAGGTCTGTCCAGGCAGCCTCCTCCTGCAGCAAGCGCTGCTGAGTAATGCCGGGGTGGAGAGACTCCTATGCAACACTTCCCTTCCTCTGGCCCTGCCACAAACAGCGGCCACTGCCACTGCCACGGCTCCAGCAACGCCCTTGGGTGCCACCCACCTCACACAGGGACCCCCAGGGCTGGGGCATGTGGGGCAGATCAATCCCACGCCTAAGCCAACCAGCAGCACCCCCAAGAGACCTCTGGCTCCTGCTCTGGTGGGGGGTGGGCACAGGGAGCCAAACCCCCCTAGGAGATGGGTCCCCCTGGTGCCATGGCCCTGCTGCTGTCAGGGAGGGGATGCTGGGTAAACCCACCCCCATCCTGGCTGGGGTAATGCCAGCCCAAGAAAGATGCCAGAGGCAGATCCCTTTGCTGGCTCCTTTATTCAGACAGTCTGTGGGGAGGCAGGGAGCCAGGCTCACGACCAGGTTTCAGACTGGAAGCGCTGGGACCGTTCCAGGGCTGTTAAATGCTCCTCTGCTTCCGAGGGGGACAGGCCACCCTCCAGCTGCAACACTGACTGCAGGGCCTCGGCCACCGCTGCTGGCATCTCCTTGGCATTCCTGGGGAGAGAGCAGGACACAATGGAGGGCAGGCAGGAACACGGGAGGCAGTGCTCTGGGATCAGCAGTCAGCAGTCCCCGTGTCCACCACGGGGCAGTGGGAATCTGCCTCGTCCTGCCCAGGCTGCCTGGCACAGGGTAAATGACAAGCTTGAGAGGCAGCTCCCACCACTCCCTCGAGAGCAGGGCCGTTATCCACAGGGCTCCTTGGCACAAGCATGTGCAGGCAAAAACACAGCCACGGGCCCCAGACCCCAGGGAAGGAGCATCACCGGTCAGGAGCTCAAAGACCGGCCCCACACAGCTCCATCTGCAGCATCCTCATTAGAGAGACACGGGCAACATGCACGGGTTGGAATTTATCAGCAGGAGGGCAGGAACCTGTCCTTTCATCTCTGGAATCACTCAGTGTCAAACATGTCTGATCCTCTGCTGGGCAGGAGCAGCTGCTCCTGTCCTGCTGCTGCCTGCTCTCAAGAAATCCAGAATGATTGGTTTGATGGTGATATTTGGAACCAAAGCCAGTTCAAACCTCAAAATCAGAGAAATGCTGGAGAAAACATCGAGCTCCTGTGTAGAAAATACCCAAACAGAACTCAGCGCCTTCAAGCGCTATTATTTCTTAGGGGAAATCAGAAATTCAGACTTTTTTTTCCTGGAGAGAGTTTAATTTGATGAACTGCTTGTGCGACAAAAAAAAAAAAATCTAATAAAAAATTTCCCAGCCTGCTCCAATTGGCACGAGCATCTGGCAACGTCCTTGCTGTTTCCCAAGAACAAGGCAGAATTCTGACTTGCGTTTGAAGCTGATTAACATCCCAAAATACCCAGAAAGGAGGTCTTCTTTTTTTGGAAGAGTCTCATTGTTTCTGAGTCAGGCACTGATATGCAAGTACAAGATAATGGAGCTGGGCTTTGTGATAGAAAACATGTCAAATAGCTTTTTTTTTTTTTTTTTAAAGAGACATTTTCAACCTTTTTGCCCCTGAGTGAGACAAGCTGGGAAAAATCATAGAGCAGATGCAGCCCTGGCTCCCGAGAGCCCACCTGGCCTGGGAAGGGAAGGCAGACACAAGTGTCCTATGGCCCAGGGCTGCTGCTCAGAGTCACACAGCTCAGGACTCACTTCCCCCAGCTTTCTCCCAGTCTGGCTGAAACTGTGAATTTGGGGGGAAAACAGGAGAACCTAACCTGCCTGGCACCCCATTGACAGTTCAGTCTGTGGGCCAGGGATGGGGCATGGGGATCCTGGGAGCCTTTCTAGAGGGTTTGGGCTGTTCAGGAAAGGAGGAACAGTGTCCTCTGCAATCAGCACAGTGTCACTTGTACAGGGAGGACAAGGCTCTCAGATCCCACCTGTCTGATGGGGGCTCAGGGACAAAGCCCCCAACAACAGGAGTCTCAGAGCAACCCTGATGTCCAAAATACCATCCTCATGGCCACACAAAATCTGCCATGGAGACAGCTGTGCAAGCCCTGCTCTTTCCAAGACACTGATCCTCTTTGGGGATCTCCATCAGCACCAAAAAGTAGGAAAGAGAATGGAAAGAGAGAATAAAGCCAAGACCCAACAGCTCAATAGGCTCAGCATTTGGGCTGTGGATGGAGGCACAACCACAGGCCCCAAGGGCTCCAAACCCCAGACCCAAGGGCAGGAATGCCCAGTTTGGGGTGAGGCTCCAGGAAGCCTTGTGCTGCAGCAGTGAAGGCAGTGGGGTGGCTTGGCCTCCACTGCCTGGGAAGTAAACACGAGTCTCCTTCTCCCAGGAATGCAGTGAGGCCAGTCTCGCCCTGTGAGCCGCCGGGGGAGCTCCTGCTCTCCTGAGGGACAGGCAGGAAAGAACCTCCTGCAAGCACTGCTGTGTGGACAGCCGGGCCCAGGCCTGCCCTCCCCAGGTCACGGGGTGCACGACAAAAGCCACGGGCGGGCTCTGCCCAGCTCGAGGAGCCCAGAGCATTTCCCAAGCCTTGCCTGGGCAGCAGGAGCAGCCTCTCCCTGCAGCCAGGCAGGTCAAGGGCTCTGCCCAGGACACAGGCACAGAGCTCCGAGCAGAGCTGCCACGCCCTGCCCCCAAAGGCCAGACCCAACCCTCTGGCCAGTGGCTCCAGATGTGCAACCAGCCCCAGACAAGCACTTGGAGAGGGCTTGTGCTGTCCCAGGAGACTGGCTGTGGTGCAACAGGGCTCATCCCTGCCCCAGGAGGCAGCCTTGGGTGCAAAGAGCTAGACAGAAAGTGCCAAGGCTCCCACAGCTGCTCCTGAGCCCCAGCACTGCTGGGGATCCTGCCCACACAAGTAGCCACAGGCGCCACACAAGCCTTTTCTCCAGTTTCATCAAGCACTGCTGGAGGAGAGGGCTGTACAGGGGCCAGCATCTCCTGTGTGTGGATGTGCTGTGGGTCAGAGGCTGGGCAGGGAGGGTTGGACAGGTTGGAGAAGCTTTCCAAGTTCCAGCTGTGCCTCTCCTAAAGGGAGCATGGCCATGGTGACAAACGTGCATCTCAGCCCAGCGCTCCTGGAGCAGGACATACAGAGAGAAGGAGTAAGCTGCTCCACTGCAAGAGGGGGGTGAGCTGAGGAAATGCCTCCAGGTGGGTAAAGGAGCAGAAATGTGCAGCCCTGCTCCCCCAAGCCCTGCACAGAGACCTCTCACTCACCCAGCCAGGTAGACATGAGCATTCTCACTGCTCAGCAGCTCCCACACCAGCCTCCCATTCTCCCGGATGCGGTGCTGGACATAAACCTTCTCCTCCTGCAGGGAAACAAGGCACTGAGTCCACCAGCTCTGGAGTAGCCCCAGCTCCTGCTCTCAGGACTGTTCTCAAGGGCTGTTTGCAGGAGCTCAGGGCAGCACAGCCCTCTTGAACTGGATGCCTGGGAGAAACAGTTGGATCAATGACCAGTGAAGAGAAACCCCACACCCACACTGGGATGGGCTGGTGGGAGATTGGTCCTGCAGCAGCAAGAGCTTCAGTGGGCTCCAAGAAACCCCCCAAATCCTTTGGGTGTCGACTGGTCAGGGCCATGACCTGTGGAGGCCCTGTGAGGGTTTCCCTCTTGCCCTCTTTTCTCTTCTCCCAGCATGGACAGAGGAGGCTCTGTGGCCCCTCCGTGCCAGGTTTGCTACAAGACAGAGACCTTCCCCTGTACCCCTGACTGCTGGGGACCTGAAAAGCTTCGAAGGACAGAAAGTTTGGAGGGACAGCCCCAGGCCCAGTCCCTGCCTCTCCACTGTGCTTAGAGACTGAATGAGAACTGGCTTTGGGCACAGTACAGCCCAGTCAAGGAGAGCTCCCAAAGGGTTAATCCACAAGACTCCAAGCATCCAAGCAACTGCCTACAGCCCTGGCTCCTGCCCAAGAGAACACCATTGCCAACGTGCCTGAACTCACTGCTGGCCCAGAGGGCTCCTGTGACAAAGGTGACACTGTGATGAAGGCCAGGCCCTGTGCAGGGCGTCCCCCCACGCCTGATTCTGCACAGTGGTGAGCTGAGCCACGGGCACAGCCTCCTCCCCACGCTCCTCTCTCCAAAGGCAAGACAGCTCTTGCTGTGGCTCAGGGTCTGCAGGCTGGAGATGTGTGTGGGAACAGCCCTGAGCAGCTCCAGCTGTCACAGAAGCTGGTCACTGTGGATCCCATAGCTCCACTGGCTGATGGCCCTTGGAGTGCCAGCTCAGCCTGGGCACAGCTCCAACTGGACAGTGCCCTCACCAGCACCAGCCCAGCCAGCTTCAGCTTCAGTAACAGCAACGAGCTTGGTGCTGCCAGAGGCCCTGCCAGCCAGGCTGGGCTCTGAGGGGATCCTCTAAGGACCTGGAAACCAGAGCAGTGACAAACTGGGATCATGATGTCCCAGGGCATCCACGTTTGGCTGGGACCAGTCTGCAGTGTGGGTGGATGTGCTGGGACAGGGGTCACTGCAAAGGGACTTTAGAGAGAACAAAACCCTGCTCAGCTACGGAGCATCCCAGCCCTCACCTGGGTCTTTGACAACAAACTTTTTGATGAGTTAAAGGCCATGGTATCTCCTGAAGCCAAAGGCACTATAGTCCAATGAGGCTCATCCCACCTGGCTGTGCTCCCCACTCTCCCTTAGGAGCAGAGGACTCTGGTGACAAACTGCTTTGGCCAGTGGAGCACGAGAGAGGGGACACTCCAATGGAAATCCCATCCCTCCACAGTCAGCAAGAGCAGAAGGTGGCTCTGGCTGCTCTCCAGATTCAGGGAGCAGCAGATGCCCCTTCACTGGCCATTCACCAACCCTCTGCAGTGCTGCTCTTGTTCATAACAGACTTGGAAAGCCTTCACAGAAGCATCCAGCCCCTGCCTTGCAAGTGAGTGGATAAAAGATGCTGAATTCATGTCAACACATGCACACAGCCAAGAGAAAGGGCTAGGGCTGGTGCAGCCGAGCTACTGAGAGATTCCCATTCCTTTTTTATCACATCTCTGTTCCAAAGCCAGGCTGAGTTTTCAGTGCCATCAAGGGACAGAGGAAGGCAGAGAGACAGATCCCCAGCTCAGGGAGCCTCTCTGGCAGCACTGCAGCCCCAAGGGGGGATGAGGGCTGCCCACCAGAGACACTGCCTGGGAAAGCAGGAAGCAAAGTGAGGGGCTGAGTTGTGGATGTGCTCATACCCATGGGGAGCTTTCCTCCTTATATCTGGGACTCAGAGAGAGCTGGCACAGAGGCCAAGCTCCTCAGCTTCAGCCAGGGCTCAGAGGGACACCGTGAGGAGGGCGGTACACAACCAAGAAGTTATTGCCTGGTGATCCTCCAAGAGGCTCGGGAGCCTTTTATCACTCACGTGGTCCAGCCAAACAAAGCTGGTTAATGCCTTATCTGCTCTGCTGCTCTCCAGCCTTGTCCCAGCAACCTTTCTCTCCAACCCTGTCCCAGCCCAACTTACCCAGACACGTTCCTGCAGGGCAGGAGGGGATCTCAGCCAGCCCTGAGGTGTGTGGGGGAGTGAAGTGCCCGCTGTGCCACCTCACCAGCTCCCTCGCAGGTCATGCCAACAGGTACAGGGGACAGACACACCAGCAGAGTCCCATCAGTGCTGCCTGAGATGCTGTTGCACCCACTCTTCTCTTCTGGGCACTAACCTGGTCCCTGGAGAAAGCTGTGAAGAGTGTCAGGAGGCCCTTTGTCACCAGCTCTTCCCACTCCTTCTGGCAGTAGAAGTCCTTGGATTTGTGTCGGCAGCCAAAAAAGAGGCAGTTCCCTGCAGGAGCAGAGCGCCAGGGCTGTGCTGGGAGCACCCTGTGCTGGGCACTGCTGCTGCCACCTGGCTGACAGCCCTGGCCTGCAGAGCCATGAGCCATGTGAGCATGCAGTCCAGTGACCTCAGGCAACCAGAGGACCCTGTCCACTGAAAAAGGAGGAGGGCAGCAAGTGTCCCCAGGGCTGCCTGTTCCCCGAGCCAAGGGAATTCAAGGAATCCCTGAGCTTGTCTAAGGATGGGACAAGCTGCAGCAGCAGCTGAGCTCAGTAAACCATGTTCACTCTCAGAGAGCCAAGAAAGAGCCTCTGCAGAGCCTGACCCAACCCAAGGAGCTGCCCTGCAGCACAGCGTGTGAATAACCACACAGGCTGCACAGAGCAGGCTCTCGGCCTCACCTGCCCCAGAGCTCAGCCTGCTTCTGCTCAACACAACAAAGCCTGAACTGGTAGAACTCTCACAAGCCCCCAGTCCATTCTTCCATCTGCTGACAAAGACCTGTCTGTGCAAGGGGCATCCCAAGTGCCTCCCAGGACCACCCCTCACCTCTACGTCCCAGTGCCACCCGCTCCTGTATCGCTGCTCGGAAAGGTGCCACCCCTGTGCCAGGGCCAATCATGATCACAGGGGTCGCAGGGTCAGCTGGGAACTTCATTCCTCCTTTCTTCACCCAAAGAGGCACCCGGACATCACCTGTGAAACAGGGAGACCGACAAGCATCAGCCCACCACCAGTGCCCTGTGCCTGCCTGCAGAGGGTGAGTGGGCACCCAGCTCTTCCAGGGTGCCCCAAAGACACAGGCAGACCTGGCTCATCACCCCTTGGCACAAGGGCACACTGTGTGTGTGGAAAGCACTTCAGTTGTGTCAGCACTGCCTCTGCAAGAACCTGAGTGAAGCCCAGAGCAAGGCAAGAGCCCCTCTGCACAAGGGCTGTGGGACAGCCCTCTCCTCACACAGCCTGTGCCAGGGAAGACAGCAGTGGAGGCAAGCAGAGATCCCAACCTGGCTGGATGTAAGGGAGGCCCCAAGGCTGCCAGAGCTCCAGGAGCATTTGGACAAGGCTCTCAGGGCTGCACAGGGTAGGATTGTTGGGGTGTCTGTGCAGGGCCAGGGGTTGGACTTGATGATCCTTATGGGTCCTTTCCAACTCAGTTTTTCCGTGATTCTGTGAAAGAAGGGAGCAGCCTCCCCAGAGCGGTGGTTATGGGGCTGGAGGAGCCCAGCAGTCAGAGTTCTACCAGCTCCAGGACACCAGGAGCAGCCCACAGTGGGATAGCAGGGTTGAGCAGCTGGGAGAAACCCACGAGTCAGGGTAAGTTGGAGAGGCACACCATGCTCTGCTGAGGATGGGGGCAGTGAGGAAGGACAGCAGGATCATCCTGCCAAGCCAGTGTGCTCCCCATGAAGCTGGTGCTCCAGTTGGGCAGCTCCTGCACATGGTCAGCCCACACAGCTCCATCACGGGTCTGAGGGATGAGCACTGGGTGCTGTGGGAAGCACTCAGGATTCTCACAGAGTCCAAGCACTCACCCTGCTCTGGGTTGAGAGAAGCCAGCCAGGTGGAGCAGAGCCCACGGCGGGGTTTGCTGAGCCGTGTCTTGTACCGCACCACGGCCACGAGGATCTGCATCCGCTCAGGACGGGCCTGTGTCACACAGAGCCATCAGCACACACCCAGCACAGCTCCTCACAGAGAGCCCAGCACCTCCTCCAGGGACAAAGCCTATGCCCAGCTCCCACCAGGCTGCCTGCAATGCCCATCCTAGTCTGGCACAGCCACTTACAATGGAGCACAACTGCTCAAAACCTTTCCAGTGGGGAATGGGGTTTTCCTGGAGAACCACTGCTACAGGAATGCTCTGCACAGCTGGCAACAGTGATGGTGATTGTCTAAGCAGGAGTCTCCCGTGGAGGACAAATCCAGCCGTGCTTGGGCTGAGTCTGCAGGCAGCCAGGCCGGTCCCACTGCCACCTCCCGGCAGGAGCAGGGAGCAGCACGCCCCCTTGCCCAGCTCCCGGGACACTCGGGTGGCACCACATCCCCACTGCTCCAAGGGACAGCGACACCAGACCTCTGAGGTGTACTGGGACAGTCCTGGCACTTGCAGGGCTGCAGGAGAGCACATCTCCTAATCGGAAAGCTGGCCTAGCTCTGAAGTTTGCATCCAGCACATCAGGCTGCTGCAGGCTCAGCGCAGAGACGGGATTTGGGTGGGCTGTAGAGGTCCCAGGGGACATCTGCACCAACAGTCAGCCCAGGCCTTGCCAGACCCTCTGTTCAGATTCTGAAATGAGGCCAGAAGGGCGGAGCTCTTACCAGCATGGACGAGGCGATGGAGAAGGCGCGGGGTCTGATGCGAGGGATGAGGTCCAGCAGGTAATCGGCTGGGATGGCACACGTGGTGTGAGGGAAATCCCACATGGCCTGCAAAGCCAGGAGGGTGAGGCCTGATGGCCCCAGAGGGCAGCCTGCCTGCCAGAGGCAGGCCAGAGGCTGTCCCACACAGCTGTGCCACGCTGCCCTCGGCCAAAGGCACCATATGAGGCACCTCTGAGTGCCAACCACCCTGTCCCACTGCCCTCTGCCCCCCAGAGCAGCACAGAGCCCACCCGAGAGCCCACAAGGATCTAGAGCTGGTCTTAATTGCAAAGTGGGTGAAGTAGATTAAACTCCTCAGTGAAGAAATTACGGCTGATCATGTTCTGGGTGCTTTCAGCCCCAGCACAGCCCTCACGGGGCAGGTGTGCCCTGCTCGCAGCCGCACCTCCAGCGTGGTCCTGCGGGGCCGGTTGCAGTAGCTGTACAGCTCCTCCTGGCCCTGTGCTGAGCTGAACTCCTGCAGCTTCTCCCGCTCCAGCTCATTCGTGGAGAAGTAAGCCAGGAGCTCGAAGAAGGAGCGCCGTGGCACACAGGAGATGTCCAGGTAGTGTGTGACCAGGTACTGGATGGTGCAGGGCTGTGGCAGGAGGGGAGGGAGGGATGTACCTGCAAGGCAAGGCAGCGGGGACAGCTCAGGGCCAGCACCTGCCTGCCTGCCGCCCCCAGAGCAGGGCAGCCCTGCTGCCTGCAGCACCACGTGCTACTGGAGCCAACTCCACCCGTCCCTGCTCCCACCATGGGGCTCCACTGCCTCCTGCTCTCCCCAGTTTGCTTTTCAAGCCCACAAGTTTGCAACAGAGGAAGGCAGCGGTGTTCAACCGTCCCTTACTTTTGGCAGGTGCTTTGGGATAATGCCTTATCCACATGGCTCCCGCCCTGCCTGCACACAATGCAGCGGAAATTACCAGCAGTGTCATGTGTAAGGCCTGCCCACGTCTCTCAAATCTCTCCCAAGGGCGTGAGGAGCAGCCTGAATTTCTCTTGGGTTTGTCTGCCAGGCAAACATTCCAGCATGGACAGACAGAAGGAAGTTGGAGGCGGAATGGGCGCTCAGGGGCCAAGAGAAAAACTCTCCCTGTTCCACGCAGGCACCAAGCGCTCTGGGGAGCCTCTGAGGGGTTCCTCTGGTTGCTTGGGCTGGTTTGTGGCTGCAGGAGCCCCTCAGGAGGCCCCTGAGGCACAGGCAGAGTGGGGAGACCTGCAGACCCCATGCAAGGAAGCACAGTTTGGGCCAGGGGCTGAGGAGGCTGCAGGATCCTCCCCGCTCTCTCTGGGGCTGCCAAGGCACAAGGCCCAGTGGAGCCTGGCACTGCTGGATTCCTCCAGTCATACTGGCCCTGCACAGGATCCACACACACAGCACTGGAGGGAAGGACAGGCAAGTGTCCTGTATCCATCCAACACTCCCAACCAGGTCTGCAGGAAAGAAGAGCAGAGCTCCAGGCTGGACCAGAGCTCAGGGAATGCCCTGTCTCAGCAGGAAGGGGAAGGAGCAGCAGGCAGCACCTACCAGGCTCCGTGGGCTCCAGCACAAAGCGTCTGTGTGGCTCCAGGCGCAGGAGCTGGCAGAACTGCTGCACATCTTCGGGGCAGTTCTGGGGCTGGATCATCACCACGTCCCCCGCACTGAACCTGGGGATGCAGGGGGAGCTGCCAAGCACAGCCACAGGGCAGAGCCACAGGCACAGCATGGCCACCCCAACCAGCACCCACACCAGGAGAGGCAAATTCCCAGTGCCACCAACTACTCTGACAGGCAAAGGGAGCCGGTCCACGGGCAAGACCCCTACTCCATGGATGCAGACTTGCAGCAGGGACCATGTCCACAAGACTACAGCCTCAGGTATCAGCGAGGAAGGGCAGCAGAAGGGGAGGGCAGGCTCCAGGGGGACACAACAGAGCTTGGGGGAGTCAGGAAAGTGCTCACGTGATCCCTGAGCCCGCGATGTCAAACTCGATGAGCCGGACATCCTGGGAATGGGACTGTGCCGTGACCCTCTGGTTGGACACCAGCGGGGCAGCGAAGGGACGGAGCTCGCAGGGAGCAGCCCGGGCAGCTGCCGCCTGGAGCACGCCCCCCTCGGGCCGTGGGCAGTCCTCGGGCAGGTAGTGCAGGGTGTATTTGGGGGGCAGGCTGTGGGGAGGAGAGCAGAGGGGTTAGCTCCACGCCACAGCTCCTCTGCTGCTGCCAGACAAGAGGCAGGGAGAGGCCTGCAGTGTCCCACTGTGTCCACCACCATTATCCCTGTCCCCTGGAGCTGGGCTGTGCAGGGGAATGCAATGGAGACTGCCAGGAGGAGATCCCAAAGGCTCCAGTGAGAGGCTGGCTGGGCACACACGCTCTGCCAGGGCCAGAGGCACATCAGGACAGCAAGATGGGCAGAACCTGGCTGGGGCAGCTGTCACAACCCCAGGGGACAAGGGGACACCCATCCAGAGAGAGATGGGTCACCTGTGGCCAAAGCACAAGGGACACTGGGGACACCAGAAGCTGTGTGGGGAGTGTTCCTACTCCAAGCAGAGCACATCTCCACCCTGGAGAACAGCCAAGGAAGCAGAGCCTTTCACCCCAGCCAGCCCCAGCAGTCCCTGCTCGCCCTGACACTCACCATGTGTCAGGACTGATGATCTCAAGGCCAGGAGGGAGAGGATACAAGGCAAGGATCTTGTCCCATAAGGCCACGAGCCAGGGATCAACCACTGCATCTGGCCTGCAAGTGGGAAATTCAGGCTGCAGCAACATCATCCCTTCATGGTCAAGCCCTGCTACCCCTGCACATGCCCAACAACCATCCCCACAGCCATCCCAAGCCATTCCCTTCCAACTTCAGATCTGGGCAGAAACTTATCTCAGCCACTCTAAGCACTCACTCGGTCTCCAGGGCCCAACCACTGACACCTGAACAGGATCCCTAGCCCCTGAGCAGTCCCTGTGGGGCCACTGAGTCCCTGAGCCACCCACAGCCTTAGCCCCACGCCAGGTGAGCACAGCTGTGGCTGCTGCAATGCCTGCAGGTACAGGGCTGTGTGACAGAGCCATGCCCAGCTCTGAACAGAGCTGGGGCTGAGCCAGGGGTCATGGCCACATTCTGGGGGTCGTGGGACACCCTGGAGAAGAAGGTGGCCCAGGTCCTGGCACAGGAGGGTTATGAGCAGAGATCAGCTTGATCTCTCGTTCCCAGAGAGCTGCAGGAGCAGCCCATGGTGAGAGCAGCACACAGCCCTGCCATCAGCCCCAGGACAGAGCTGCAGAGCACCTCAGGGCCCCCCTGCCACCCCTCCTCTGGGCTCTTACCCCAGGTCATGCTGGTCATCTCCCAAGGCCACTGGCAGCAGCGGGTTGCCCCCAAGCTGGAGCAGTCGTTTGTGCAGCTTCTTTGCAACGAAATTAAACCTGAGCAGAGAATAACACAGGGCAGGGCTGCTCCAGCAGCACAGCAGGCACTGCCACAGCACCAGCACATGCTGCCAGGGCCACCAGAGCAGCACACAGGCAGAGCCAGCACTGTGACCTTCCCCATGCCCTGCCCAGCCTGTGCCAGTTCACAGAACCAGCTGGGTGCCACTTCACAGCTACCAGCTGTGCCCCGAGATAGGACAAGGGGAGGTCCAGCTTCCCTTCAGGGCAGCTTGGGCCCTAGGCCATAGAACATTTCCTTCCCTCCAGCCCCTCACCGCCCCACAGAGCTCAGGCACACCCATTCCTCCCACTAGAGCTCTTTGAGGCACACAGGAACAATCTCCTGTGAGAGACCTGGGACCAACAGGGCTGGCTGCCACCTCTGTTTGATGTCCCCTGTTGCCTTGGCCCAGAGCTGTGATAAAAGACTGACACATGATGTCTGACCCTCTGCAGCAAAGCATCCTCAGTGAGGCTGGGAGGAAAGAAAAGGGCAGAAGCCAAATCCCTGGGGGTTAGGAGGGACACAGTAGGGCAAGGATTTTTAAGGCTGGTGGGAGTTACATTTTGTCTGAGCTGCTGCTCCAGAATCAGCCTCTGTCTCCCCTTACCCCCTTTCGTTCTCCAGCCACTCTGCTCTCGACTGCAGTCAGAGCTGTGAGGAGCAGCTGCCCAGGAGCTGCAGAGCTGCTTACTTGGGGTAGGAGGAGTCCCCGAGGCCCAGCACGGCGTAGTCCAGCTGGCACAGGGAGCCAGCAGGGAGGTTCTTCCGGAACAGGAACCGCCAGAACATCTACGAGGGACACAGCCAGCCAGTCCTGCTGCAGCCACGGCACCTTCCTGCCTCCTGCATCCCTGCTCACCACCCACCAGGGCCTCCTGAATCCCAGCAGGCTGGGGAGCACGCCTTCCTGCACAAGTGCCTCCTGCAATCACCTCTGCAGCCCCTGCTCGTGTTCCCTTGGATGTAACTGGTGCTGCTGCAAAGCTCCCCCAGCCAAAATAACCCCTGCTCAAAGCTGCTTCAGGAGAGAAAGCTCTGCAGCAGGAACATAAAAGCAACAGGACAGGAGCACGTCCTACCTTCATATTGTCAGGCGGGTCTCCCTGGCCGGTGGTTGCACACACAAACACCACCAAAGGCTCATGGATGAGGTTGGCCTGTGGGTACAAGCATGGCACAGTCAGGTCAGCAGCCTCCAAACTGTGCTGGAGCCAGGCTGGGAGAGCTGGGGGTGTTCAGCCTGGAGAAGGCTCCAGGGAGACCTCAGAGCCCCTTCCAGGGCCTAAAGGGGCTCCAGGAGAGCTGGAGGGGGACTTAGGACAAGGGATGGAGAGACAAGACAAGGAGGGCAGGTTTAGGTCAAATTCTTCCCTGTGAGGATGATGAGGTTCTGACACACATTGCCCAGAGATGCTGCGGGTGCCTCATCCCTGGAAGTGTCCAAGGCCAGGCTGGACAGGGCTTGGAGCAACCAGCACCAAGCCTGTCTGATTTCAACAGCGTTTGGACACCGCTCTCAGGGGCAGGGTGGGATTGCTGGGGTGTCCTGGGCAGGGCTGGGAGCTGACTCGATGATCCTGATGGGTTGCTTCCAACTCAGCTTGTTCCATGATTCCACGGTCCCGTGGGAGGTGTCCCTGCCCATGGGGCTGGTGGGGATGGAGCAGGAGCAGAGTGCCTGGAGCAGCCCCTGTCCCACTCACCACATCACAGCTGTCCAGGGCCTCCACTCGGCACCGCAAGTGCCGGCGCTTGGCTCCTCTCCCAATCCTCTCCGCCGTGTCCTGAGCCGTCCCAGTCTGGCTGCCAAACAGCACGAGGAGTGTCCGTTCTGCCATCTGCAAAAGGAGACAGCAGGGAAGTGACAGGAGGGGAGGGCAAGGAGGGGAGGCAGAGCCGGGGCTGCCCTGGGCGAGCAGCACTGACCACCCCCGGGGGCTGGCACAGCACCCAGCCAGCACAGGGACGGTGAACAGCTGGGATTCAGCAGTGGGACTCAAGGCTCCCAGGCTCTCTTCCCACCCCTGTGCAGCACCGAGGGGGTGAGGCCATGTCCCAGCCAACAGGATAAGCAGGGACACTACTGTGCTCCTTGTCCCCACCGCCAGGACAGGGGAGGGACTGAAATCCACACCCGCCTACCCTGTGCTGAGCGCAGCCCTGGCATCGACTGTTCCCTGATTCTGGGTGTAAACTTCCTGGGAATCCTCCCTCACCTGAGGGCGCTGGGGCAGAGCCTGGAGGGAATCCAGCCCTGGGAGCTGTCTGAGCTGCAAACAGCTGCCATCACCATGTGCCCATAGAATAATAATAAATTTATTCATAATAATAATAAAAACTAAAATTGCAGGATCCCAGACTGTTTTGGTCGGACGGGACCTTAAAGCCCATCCAGTCCCACCCCCTGCCAGGGCAGGGACACCTCCCACTGNCCCGCCGCTGACGTCACCCCTGCGCGGCCGCTCTCGCTGACGTCATCAGCCAGGCTGGGGCGCCGGGACTCCCCGGACACCGTCCCCCCGGCTGATGACGTCATTTGCTCGTCGCCTCTCCCCGTGACGCCATCGCCCCGCGCCGCCGGGCCGGGCCGGGCCGGGTCCGGTGCCGGTGCCGGGCTAAGGGGCGTGGCGGGGGCGGTGGCAGGCCAGGCCCGGG
>VXBQ01004183.1:0-15418 GCA_013400175.1 Phainopepla nitens | reverse complement strand
TCCCTGGGGTGTGTGGGGACACAGGCGTGACACAGCATTGAACAGAGGCACTGGCTGTGCTGTCCTGGTGGGGGTGCTGGGGTGGGGGGACGGTCTGGCAGCCAGGACCACCCTGTGTCCCTTCCCTGGTGCAGAGGAGTCGCCTGCTGTGCCCAGGGCCACCAAGTCCTGGAACAAACCTTGTGGGGGCATTTGCCCTGGCACCCAGCAGTGTGCAGTGCTGGCACACCAGTCTGTGGCCACACAGAATTCCTTCTGGGAGCACCCCCTGTGGAGAAATCCTGCTGGAGCCTCCCCCCGCTGACACAGCTTGAGGGGACCCTGACACCCATTCCCTGCCCAGCGCAAGCATCGAGGTCTCTGGCGTGGGATGGAGAGTCCTCAAATCCCAGGCCAGCCCACTTTCCCACCCTGGAGTACACCCTGGGAAAGATGAAAACCTCACCTCTGGATATATTTTTGTTGCTGTGGCCGGTGGGTTGGGTATTGCTGCCAGCGGGTCCTTTCCCAAACACTACAGCAGTGGAGTGCCCTGCTGGTCGGGCCGTGTGGATACACCAGGAGAGAGGTGCAGCTTCCCAAGGCTGGTGCTGCAGACCTCAGCCCCGAGCCCTTCTGCCCCCCTGGGCTGGTGAGGAAGGAGCCTCTGCACAGCCCAGCCGAGGTGCCAGAGCAGCATCCCTGTGACAGAGGGGCAGTACCAGCCCCAGCTGCCACCCTTCTCCATGTGTCCCAGCTCCTGCAGGGGTGGGAGCAGCCCTTGGAGAGCCATCTGAAATTGGGAGGGGTACACTGCAGGACAGCAGCCAGGGCTGCCGTGTCCATATAGAGAGCACAGCCTGCCTGGCACAGCCCAGATGGGCTCCATGCACCAGGACAGGGCTCCAGCACGACCTGGGCCTCCAGAGGGGCAAGGGGACTCCCAAAAGACAGCTGAGAACGGGAGCTCCATCCTTCCCTGCAACTTGCCATGAGCAGCACCAGGGGACAAGGAAGCTTCAAATGGCCCAAACTTGCAGTCCTGCCAGAATCAGAGTGGAAGGGAGGGCTGGAGCTGGTCCCTGCTGGGACAAGTCACAGCAAGACCTGGGGAACGTCTGGCAGAGGAACATGGGGCACCATGTCCCAGCTCACCTGGAGACAGGGGACATGCTGAGAGCCACCGCCTACACCTCCTACCCTGGGACTGGGGTGACCTCATGGAGCAGAAACTGAGTTCTGGGAAATGAGTGTCCCTTTTTTAACCCTGAGTCAGGGTGCTTTCATTTTGGAAGGCACCAGGAAGGTGTTGGCAATGGAGGTGATGTCATTTCACAAACATCACTCAGCCCAGTGCCTGGCAGTGATGGCTGGGCTGGAGCCCCACCGAGTCCCCACACCAGCCTGGCAACTCCCTTCTGGGTCCCAGAGTCATTGCAAGGGCCACAGGCAAATAAATACATGTCAAAAGCAGATCAAACAGGGGTGTGTATGTACTCTAGCCACACTTCTCCACAGCAGATTTGTCTATCAGAAGTCAGAATGAGACACTTGGTTCCTTTCTCAATTACGAGCAAATAGCACATTTCACTCTCACCAGAGCACAGCCCTGAAGCCAAACAGGGCTGGGGCTGATGTGCCCAAGGGCCTGAGGGGAGCCACGTGAGAGCAGCTGCTCCTGGGGGCCAGGCACCCCATGGCCCTTCAAGGCCCTGGGATGCTTGGACACCACGTAATCCTGCGACCCCGAATTTTAGCAGAGACACCCCTTTGGGTGGAACTGTCTGAAGAAAATTGAGGGCTGGATGTAGCACAGAGCCAGGGTGTTGCTGGGGCACTGCTGAGGAGGTTCAGGAGCAATGAGGGCTCCCCTGCACAGCATTTCCTTCCCAGCATTGACCCGTTTGATTCAGCTAAGATAAGACAGCTGGAACTGGTCCTTCCACACAGATCCTTGTGATCCTTGTGATTCACAGCCAGAGCCCAGCCAGGGCAGCATCACCTGGCAGAGCTGCAGATGGGGCCAGCATGGGCAAGGGGAAACAGCCACTCAACAAAACCTCTGGGACTTTGCTAGTTTCTTTACTACAAAAAGGGACAGGAAGAGTAAAGTGAAGACTTACTCATCCTGTGATTGGGTTTGGAGCTGGAGGTTTTGGTCAAGTCTGAGTGCATACAGCCACTGGCAGTGCCACATGTCCCCGAGGGCCCAGGGCTGGTTGGTGCCTCTCTGTCCTAAGTGGGGACGAGACCTCTCATGCTCAGAAGAACCCTGTGCAGTCAGCAGGGGATTTCCAGAGCAGGGACATTCATCCACCCCTCCCACTGAAACCAGGTGAATCCAAAGGTTGTGTGTTGTGCGGAGGTGGGAATGCAGGAGTGGTGGCATCCTCTGGGCTTCAGGAGCCACCCCAAAGGAGATTGCCATTGGAATGTTGAAGTGCCATGAGCCCACAGAGACTGTATTCACATGCCATCATATCACAAAATGGAAGAGTATGTGTTTATTTTGTTCTTTCAGGTAAGAGTCAGCTATATTTTTCCAAAAATAGGGTGAGACTTACAGGAAATGCACTATGGACATTTCCCTAAGTCCCAGAGAGGGATTTGTTGAAACGAAGTACCACGAGAAGGTTAAAAATTCACTGCAATACAGGACAAACAAAAGAAATTACGAAAGACAGACGAGGGAATAACCAATCCTGCAGGAACTGAGAGCCATGACCCGAGAAGTGAAGAGCAGGACACTATAAATCAAATTACAAAGCCAAAGAACTTTGTGTGATTCCAGTGCTCATTAGCATAATAAAATCCTTGCCCACAGGCTGTGATCACCCCTCACTCACATAAGCCCTTTCCCCATTGAGCATGAGTAGTAAAAGAAGTGTGCAGGGTATCTTTAAATGAGGCACAGACTGCGAATGGCTGCACTACCTGTGGTTAGCTGCAGGGAAATGCTGATTCCTGTTGCTTCAAATGCATGAAAATGGGCACCTGGCATGCTGAGGGCGTGCCAGCTTTGTTGATTCACCTCCGTGCACCCACCTCTGCATAGATGTGAAATAAAATCATTATCTCGACTCAGAGCATGAATCTGCTTGTTGCCCGCGGAGTGAAAGATCCCAGATTAGGGACAACAGGAAGAGGGAGCGGCCCGGCGGCCTGAGGAGCGCCCGGGGACTGCTGCACCTGATGTCACGGCATGGTGACACTGTCACTGCACACAGCAGGACCTCTGAAACACCGGCAAAGGGGCTGGGGAGGGTCAGGGGCAATGGGAGCTCCCCAGCAGAGTATTTCCCTGCCGGCATTGCCCCGTTTGACTCAGCTGGGGCAGCTGGAACTGGGTCTGTCCACGCAGATCCCTGCGATAGCCCCACCAGGCTCTTATCAGGGAGCTGCATCAGCAGGAGGCAGCCCGGCTGTACAGCCCAGAGAGAGCAGATCCCTGCTCCCCAGCCCTTCTGCTCCCTGAGTCCTGCGCACTCCCTCACCTCTCCTCGGGGTCTGCAGGGACCCCAGGAGCAGCACAAAGCTGGGTCAAACACAGGGAAGGGGTGACCACAGTCCCAGCTGGGCCATGACGGTGTCTTGGCCTCTCCAGTGTCCCCTGGCAAAGCCCAGCCAGCGCTGCTGAGACTCCCCTGGCAGGGCAATGCTCCCCTCTGATGTGAGTTTCCATCTCATTGTAGTAAAATTTAGTGTTGGATATCTACCACTCCGTTAGATTCCAGGGCAGTGGATACTGCCTCCTACAGACCTTGTAAAGAGCTCGTAATGGGAATGTTAAGGCTGGGGAGAGCAAAGAGAAAACAGAAATGAGGGATGTGACAGCACAGAGAAGCAGAGGGACAAGGGTTAAATGCACTGATGTATCCTTCCTTCAAAAGAGGAGGAGGAGGAACTAATTGGCTGAAGGTAAGGGCAATGCCAAACTGGGCCATGAATATGCACCTGCAAGACAAACAGAAGAGATATTCAAGAGCTTCGCCTCAGGCTGATGAGCCATAAAGAGAAAATAATGGGGAAAAGATTTTCTAGCAGCATCCACTTCCAAAGGACATAAAAGGCAAATCCAAGCTGGATTTGCTGCACTGGAGGAGCACAGAGCCAGCCCGGAGGGATCCCGCGGGAGCACAACCTGGGTGAGCCGGGGCAAGGCTCCGGGAGTGCCGGCAGGTGAGCTGCCCTTCCTCCCAGCCTGTGAAATACAGCCTCCCTGCCCTGCTGCAGTGCCTCCTCTGAGGGCTTTGCAGCTTCCCGTGTCCTCCTCTGTTCCGTGCAGGGTTCCTCTTGCACCTCCCAGTGCCGATCCTTCCCGGCCGTGGGCAGCGGGACAGCAGCGGGTGTGCGACCTGGAAGATTGTTGTGATCCCATCATGGCTCTGCCAGGCTGCGGGACAACCAACTCCTCTTTCCTCCAGCTCCCTGTATTTTTTCCTAACACTGCTTTTCCCAGGAAAAAGATCTGATCATTCACCAGGATTTCTGAGTGGCACGGCTTGAGACTGGGTCAGCTTTTGGAGCAGATCTCCTTGCAGCTCTCACTTCCCAGGTGTCCAAACACCTTTCTCCCTTGTTTAGCTTTTCAGGAGCCTTCAGCCCAATGCTGGACAGGAAGAAGTCCCTCACCAGTGCCGTCATCGGGGCGCTGGTGGCTCTCTCCATCATCGCCCTGGTTCTCAGCCTGGTGAGGGTTGAAGATGTGACGCTGCCACCCACGGTCAAGGTGAGCCCAGAGAAGGTCCCTGAGCACCTGTGGTGAACCCAGTCACCTTGGGCAGGTGCTCCAAGCCAGGAGCTGGTCCTTGGGGCTCAGATGGGCAACAGGGTCAGGACCTGCCTGGCAGTAGCAGGGTGGGTGTTTTGTCCCCACCTCGAGGTGCAGGCAGAAGAAAGTCAGAAGGGAAGGAACTCATCCCCACTTTGTGTCAGGTTTGGAGATTACCTTGGTGCAGATGGGTAGGGCAGAGCCCTGCCCTGCCCCCTGTGCTCTGTGTGCCCCTTGTTCCTGCCAGCTCTCCCCAGTCCGTCCCCACCCTCACACCATGGCACAAGCATTCTGCCTCCCCCTGTGGTGTCCTGGGCATTGCATCCCACCCCAGCTGCTGGAGAGGGCTGGCAGGGGTTTAGATGAGAGGGAAGGCTTTATGGGGGAGAGGCAGGTGGCTGAGTGCTCCTGGAGAGGCCCTGCTGTCCCTGCCCAGGCTGGGTGCAGCAGTGGGGTAGGAGGGAGCATGAGAGATGAGTTGCAGGTCCCAAGGTGCGGCCAGCGTAGACACAAAAGGTATGTGACCATGAAAGAAAATGAAAAAGCATGAGGAAACAACAGGAAATGTTTGTGTGAGTTGGCATTGCAGCACAGACCTCAGGAGGGGGAATGACAAAGTCCCTTAGTCACTGTGGGGGGCTGAGGCCGCCGCTCTGCCACAGCACAGCTGATGGGTTTTGTGCCTCAGACATGGGTTTTGGGGAATCTTCTGGCCCCACTGCCCTGCCAGGGCAACAATGGGGCTGGGGCTAGGGCCAGGCTGCTGCTCCTCCACCTTGATTATGTCTTGATTTCTCTTCCAGTATGGGATGGTGTTTGACGCAGGCTCATCCCACACCTCTCTGTTTGTCTATGAGTGGGATTCAGACAAGGAGAATGACACCGGAGTGGTCAGCCAGACTTTGTCCTGTGATGTCCAGGGTCAGTATCCCCCTGCCATGGCTCTGTCCTGCCCTATTTGAGCGGTGGGTAGGGTGACCTGGCTGGACTGCCCCGTCCCTTGGGCTGGCACTTTGGGCACGGGGCAGCCGTGGCTGTGGCTGGTGGTTCCCTGAGCCCCGGGCCCTCAGCACCATTTGTGCCCATGCACTGGGGGGACTGAAGCACATCGATAGTGAATCAGTTTTTGTTCCTCCACCTTGGAGTGCCCCCAGCTGCTGTCCTGGCGGGAGAAGGTCTCACCTGTAGTGACTGGGGACACTGCTGAACGCATGGGAGACATGGGAGAGGAGCGGACATGTGAGTCAGTCAGGTCTCAGGGCACCAGGAGACCCTGGAAAAGTACATTTGTTGCTAAGAGGTGACAGCCCTCACTGCCCTGTGCCCTCTTGATCTTGGGTCACAACCCTGACCCAAGGCACTCCCATCAGTCTGTCCCATCCTGACTCTTTTTCAGGGCAAGGCATATCAAGCTATGCCAACAATCCCCCTGAAGCTGGCAATTCCCTAAGGGAGTGCCTGGATAAAGCCCTGCAGGTTATTCCTGCTGAGAAGCAGAGGGATGTCCCAGCTTATCTTGGAGCAACGGCTGGCATGAGGCTGCTGAGGTACTGCTGTGGTGCAGGGGGTGACAGTGTGACAGAGCTGCAAACAGCCACTGCCAGGGCAGTTCCTGCACAGGGCCAGGACCACTGCCATGAGCAAACAATTAGGGAGGGAGGAGGAGGGAAAAAGGCAAATTGATGGGGACACAGGGAGGGCTGAACTGTCCTGAGCAGTGTCTGCTGGGACATCCCAGGATGCCGCTGCATGCCCAGTTCTAAGCAAGAAATGTTTTTCACAGATTTGTTTGCTCTTCATTTCTCCTTAATAACAAGGGGGTTGGGATGCTACCAGGAGATGTGCCACCTTCCCAGGTGGATGGGTGCTGGTGAGGCAGAGGTAGGAGGCAACAAAGTGCTGCAGGTCCTGTCATCACTTTTCACCAGCCCACATTAGGTCTCTTCAAATGCCAGCCTTCATTTCAAGGCTCCTGGTTTTATGGCTGTAGATAGCTCATGTTATTTCCGTGCCCTGGCAATTAGACCTGGGAAGGAGCTGGGCCATAGCCTGGAGGTTGCTCACTTCAGAGAGCAAGAAGAGCCCTGAGACTACTTCCCCACTGAGAGGTCTAAACCCAGGCTGGAACCTTCCTGAAAAAACCCTGGAGGTCAGCAATCAGCCCTGTTGGGCACAGCCAGGGGGTGATGTTCAAACCTGAGTCTTGCACCACAACCCCCTCCAGTCTCCAGGACTTAGGCAGGGAAGGGTGGCCTGGGAAGGCTCTGGGTGACTGGGATCAAGCTGCACTGGAGGAGAGGTTGCTTTTGCTCCTAGATTGGCAATGCCAAGCCGAGACAGCTGGGATTTACCTCGAATGAGCAGCCCAAACAAGTCATGTGGCAGGAAACATCCTTTCAGACAGACTGCTTGTTGCAAAAACTGGGAGTATGCGGAACTGGGAGAGAACCAGACTCTTTCTTTGTGTTTCCTCTGGTGTAGTTGGGTATGTGTCCTGTCCTTTGCATCCTTCCTAGGGAACAGAACAGCTCAGCAACAGAGCAAGTCCTGGCTGAGGTCGCTAAAACCATGCAGGAGTACCCTGTGGCTTTCAAAGGGGCTCGAATCCTTACAGGAGAGGAAGAGGGGGCCTATGGCTGGATCACCATCAACTACCTGCTGGACTCCTTCACCAAGGTGGGAGAAGGGTGGAACGCCCACCCCTTTGCTAATATGGCTTTTCTGATTTTCCTTAAGCTTTCTCAGTGCAGGAGAGGTCAGGGTTAGCAGCTTTTGGGAATGATCCAGGGAAGGAGACACATCCTCTGGCTTGCCCACAGTGAATGAGGAGGGAGAACTCAGGAATGAGGGTGTCTGTTGAGAGCTGAGGGCAATCTCCACACCATGTGGACAGAGGGTCTCTTGGGGACAGTGAGGTGAGTGCAGCACAGCTGGGCTTTTTCTCCCTGCCCTGGGAAGCTCCATCTCAGCTGAAGGCAGCTCAGACCAAAGCTCTGTCCCAGCCCTGCCACAGCTCAGTGCAGTGCTGGCAGTCGGGCTCCTGTGGTGGCTGTTGAAGGATTCTTGGATAGAAATCCTTCCTCTTGCACGAGGACCCCTGCAGCCTCCTCGGGAAGGGCAAGTCCCCAAGCCAGTCCCCACCTGCACTTTGGCCTGGGGATGGTGACTCAGAGCCAGGTGAGCCCACAGCAGATCAGCACCACCTGAGAGTTCCATCTCTGGTGTGACTGATAAATATCCCAGCTGCACGGTCAGGGAGGGGGGAGGGCGGGGGCTCATATGCAGAGGCCCATTGAATTTAATAACAAAATCCTGTTGTCTTCAATGGGATGAGAATTCTGCTCAGGGCATTCTGTGCTACTCCTCTTCCTCTCCTGGCTCTCCTTGGCAGTACTCTCCCAAAGCACACACCTGGCTTCGTCCAGAGGCAGCCAACATTTTTGGGGCACTGGATCTTGGAGGAGCATCCACTCAAATCACCTTTATGCCTGAAGGTTCAGTACTGAGCCAGAATGAAGCCTCTGAGTTCACCCTGTATGGATACAGCTACAACATCTACACTCACAGCTACCTCTGCTACGGGCAGAACGAGATGCTGAAGCGGCTGGCGAAGGAATTAATTGTGGTGAGAGGCTGCTGAGGGGTAATTGTCATGATGCCTGTAGTGTCATGGTGCCAACCACACACCTGTGAGTGCATAAAGTAAGGACAGGCAGGGCTCTTCTGGAGAGGCATCAGCAAGGACTGAGAGCAAGGACAGGCTCCTTGGAGCATGGCAGGGCAAACGTGGAGAGAAGCACAGAAATCATGGAGTTCCAGACTGGTTTGGGTTGGAAAGGACTTTAAAGGTCACCTTGTTCCACTCCCTGCCACGTGCAGGGACATCTTCCACTATCCCAGGCTGCTACAAGCTCCGTCCAACTTGGCCTTGGACACTTCCAGGGATGGGGAAAATGTCAAAAGGGATAGTTTGGGATCTTCTGGCTTTACTTGGGGTGTACAGAAATGCAAGACCAGGCTCTTCTCTGAGGTGCAAAGTGCCAGGACAAGATGCAAGGGGCACAAGCAGGAGCATCTGAGTTTCCAACCGGACAAAGGGGAAAGGGTTTTCCCAACAGGAATGATCCCAGAAATGCTGTAGAGTTGTCATCTCTGGAGATCCTCAGAACTTGATGGGTCGAGGCTCTGAGCAACTTGCTCTAGCTGGTCATGCCTCAACAAGAGGGTTGGCACGGGGAACCTACAGCTCCCCTGAATCTCAGCTACTCTGTGACTTCAAGGACCTGAGAAATGTGAGCTGAACACCTTTCTCAGGCCATTTTTTGTAAGGTCAGAGGTGAAAAGTATCTTCATGGAGCTGCACCTCACCAGCAGAGCAGCCTTGGTGAGCCAGAAAGGTTTGCTCTTTTGTTTGGAAAGTCCCACATGGTGACCCTGGATGGGGTTGGAGCTAGAACCAGAGCTAGAGCTGGGCTGGAGAGGGCTTTGCATGTCCCCAAAAATGATCCCTCTGGCCAGGGCAGAGACATGCATGGTCCTTGAAACTGGTCTGCCTCTGTGGAAGAGGGAATGAGATAAAGCAGAGTGAGAATTAGCGCTGGGCTCATGCTGGGGCAGCCAAGAAGACCAGGACTGAGGGGCAGGAGGGTCCTTCCCTGCTGAGTTGGGAATGCTGGTGTCGGGGCTTTGGGGAGCTGCTGGGTGTGTCCACACGCGGCCAGGAGGGTCTGGAGGAGCTGCAGCTGCATTTTGCTGTCCCCAGGAGTCGTCCCCCAGCACACGAGTCCACCACCCCTGCTACCCAAAGGGCTACAACGAGACCGTGTCGCTGTCCTCCTTCCGCGCCAGCCCCTGCACCGACGGCAGCGACCCGCGCCTGCCCCTGGGCGACAGCACCGTCACCCTGGAGGGCAGGGGCAACGCCGGCGGCTGCCTGGCAGCCCTCAGGAAGCTCTTCAACTTCTCGGCGTGTGGCCGGAGCCAGGACTGCGCCTTTGACGGCGTCTACCAGCCCCCGCTCCGGGGCCAGTTCATTGTAAGGCAAATCCGTTCTGCCACCTCCTCGGACGGCGTCCCCCGTGCTGGGCTGTCCCCGCTGCCCCATGGCACTGTCACCTCCCTGCAGGGAACAGGGGCAAGAGGCTCCCCAAGCACCACTGCCTGAGGGCACACTACTGTGTGGATCCCTCAGGATTGCTGCTGGATGGTTTTCCAGCCAAACCTGGGGCCATGTTGAGAATCGTGGAATCCCAGGCTGGTTTGGGTTGGGAGGGACCTTCAAGCTCATCTCGTTCCACCCCCTGCCATGGGCAGGGACACCCTCCACTATGCCAGGTTGCTCCAAGCCCTGTCCAGCCTGGCCTTGAACACTCACATGGGTTTGTTAATAAAATAGGAGTTGACACAGCAGCCTTCAGGCAAGGCTCTGGCTGTGCTGGCTGTGCTGCTGTTGCCAGCAGGCACCAACCCCCAGCCCATCACCTGCTGGGACAAGGACAACAATGCCCTGGGACTGCCTGGGGTGGGACAAACCCCATGAAGGAAAACCCCACCTCCTGCTTCAGGCAGCTGCTGGGGGTGCCCCTCTGCAACTCTCCAGTGTTTCTGTCTCTCACCTTGCAGGCCTTCTCTGCCTTCTACTATAACTTCAAGTTCCTGAACCTGACAGAGGGGCAGCCACTGGCCGTGGTCAGAGAGGCCATCGAGGGGCTCTGCACAAGGAGCTGGGAGGATGTACGTTCCTCAGGATGGAGGCTATGTGGAATATTCAGAAGCAAAGGGGTCCTGGGGTGGGGGGACGGAGTAGGGACCCCTCCAGGGCAAGGCTCTCTGGTTCTGAGCTGTGCCCTACACAGGAGAGCCACCCCTGAGCTCTGTGTGGAGTTGGGACTGTCCTGCATCCACTCCTTGCTCATACACCCTTGGGAAAGGGGCAAGCAAGGGCAGCAAGATCTTATCTCCAGCACAGGAGCTGGGGTTGGAGGTGGAGATGGGGATACCAGGGAGGATGGTGAGAGCAGAGCCAGCTGCTGGCACCGTGCTGGAGACAAGTCAAATGCTGGAATCATGGAATTCCAGACTGTTTTGCTTGGGAAGGCTCATCTTGTTCCACATCCCCAACATGAGCAGAGACACCTTCCACTAGACCAGGTTACTCTAAGCCCATCCAAGCTGGCCTTGAGCACTTCCAGGGATGAGGCAGCCACAGCTTCTCTGGGCAACAAATGGGGATGGATAAGCCCAGAATTGTGCCAGCACCACCATGGGACAGAGAGCAGGAGCCTCGTGCATGAGGAGGCTGAGATGGGAGAATCTGGGGCAGGAGGAGCTACAATAAGATACAGTAAGTGCCTCTGTTTCCATGTGGAGTGTAAATCCTCCCCAAAGGAGTTGCCCTGTATAGAGAGGTCTAAAATCACTGCCCAGCCCAGAAGTCTCTTTCTGGATGCTGGTGACTGTGGAGCCACTGCTGCTCATGCAGCACATTTCAGGGATTTCAGCACATTTCAGGTCTCTGCACAGAATAACTCCCTTCATCCCCAAACACTCCCCACCCCAGCTGTCTTCCAGTTACCCCAAAGAGAACCCCAGTCGACTGCCTAAATACTGTGCCAACGCCAACTACATCCTCACACTCCTCCTCGACGCCTACAAGTTCAATGAGACCAGCTGGAACAACATCTTCTTCCAGATGAAGGTGGGCAGCGCTCCCAGCCCGTGAGGGGGAGCAGAGGTGGTCCTGGGGGAGAACCAGCCCCATGTTGGGGTGCTGGGGAGAGCCAGGCCCTGTGTGGGGGTGCTGGGGAGAGCCAGCCCTTGCACTGAGGTGCTGTGAGGCANGTGGGGTCCTGGGGAGAGCCGGGCCCTGTGTGGGGGTGCTGGGGAGAGCCAGCCCCATGTTGGGGTGCTGGGGAGAGCCAGGCCCTGTGTGGGGGTGCTGGGGAGAGCCAGCCCCATGTTGGGGTGCTGGGGAGAGCCAGCCCCTGTGTGGGGGTGCTGGGGAGAGCCAGCCCCATGCTGGGGTGCTGGGCAGCAATGGTGCAGAGAAGCCAGCCTGTCCCCTGTCCTGGCGTGGCCCTGGTGTGAGGACAGCTGCTGAGCAGGAGTGGGTGGGGGCCCTGTGCCAGCAGTGGCTTTCCTGCAGGGCTCACCCCCGTCCCCTCTCTCTGGAGCAGGCGGGGAGCGCCGACGTGGGCTGGACGCTGGGGGACATGCTGAACCTCACCAACATGCTCCCGGCCGAGGCTCCAGCCAGGCTGAAGGGGCACAGGCCTTCCCTGTGGGCTGCGGCCATCACCTTCATCATCTTCACCCTTGTCTTGGGGCTCACTGCCCTGCTCCTGCTGCTGTGGGTGTAGGAGCCTGGCCGTGTTTGGGAGCCCAGCAGGGACGGACCAGGGCTGTGGGGCCAGGCTGGAGTCCCCACGCTCCTGCCTGCGGGACTGGAGCCGGGGCAGGGTCTGTGCTGCTGAGCACATTCACCTCTACAGCTCCAGAGAACTGGGGTCTGCTTTTCTGTGAGCTTGGCCCCTGATATGCAGACAGGCAGCTGATGTTTCCAGAGGAGCTCCACTCCCACGGAGACCCAATGGGATCAGCCTGCAGAAGCCGCAGCCAAGCCTGTGTGCCTCCTGTCACTGCTCTGCCTGTCACAGGCATGGCTCCATCCCACCAGCTGGCCATGGGGCTGTGGAGGGCCAGCCTGGTCGTGGAACAGTGCCCCAGTGCCAGCCTGGTGGGGCACGGTGCAGGCACCTGGGGACAGGGTGCTCCATGGAATGCCAGCTCTGAGCGCAGTCACCAACAGCCAGGAGGGTCCCTGCTGGGTCTGCCAGCCTGAGGGATGCTCTGTGGGACCCCAGCTAGCCCTCTGGAGGGTCTGTGGCTGGGGCTTACATGCAGATGGTCTTGGAGAAAGAAAACTGAGCACCCAAAGTCAGAAGTGTGATCCATGCCCCTCCAGAGAGTCCATCTCATCAGCGTGTTATGGCATGTCATGTCATCTCATTATCACATCTCATCATTCATCTCATCATCTTCCTTTTCACCTGGAATAAAGGGATTCATGTTCCTCAGTTCCTTCCTGGAGACAGCACTGTCCCACCAGCAGAAGGCCTGAACCCCATGGGTGTCAGGCTGAGGCTCCAGCAGGCTGTGAGTCCTGCCCTGCACGTGGCTGAATTGGGTCCTGCCCACGGCCTTTGCCTTTGGTTGTGCTCATTTTTAGCTGCTCTGTGGATGATTCATGTTGTTATTTGCATTCCCACAGTGAGGAGGAATGCTGGGCACCTCACAGCTCTCGTCATCCAAATAAACATTTTAAAAGGGAGCATGTGGAGAAATGCCAGCTACTTTGCTCTCAAATCATTGTGATTTTATTACTTCTGTTTCCCAAGTAAGGGCTGGTAATGGTGGAGACTCAGGGGAGAGGCAACAAATCTATGGGAGGTGACCGTGGAGACACTGAGGTGTCTGCTGGACCTTGGAGTAGAGCCAACTGGCCATGAGGACAGGCCTTTTCCTTCCCAGAGGAGGTGTCTCAACTCAACCATCACTTGGCTGCCAGTGGGACGCTACAAAAATGTAAGGGGGGCCCTGGGAGCTGCCTCTGCCATGTGCCAGCATGGACAAGTCACCCTGTGTTGGAAAGGGAGGATGAGCTGTCTGCCAGGCAAGGGGCATGGGGTGCAGCTGGACTGAAGAGGAACCTCAGGCAGGAGAGGAGGGAGCTGTGCCATCCCCCCTCCACAAGGCTTCCCAGTCCTAGGCAGAGCCCTGTCTACCAGAGCAGTGCCCCCCACATCCCCAGTGCCAGAGCCCCCGGGGCTGGCGCTGGCCATGGGAGATGCAGACCTCGGCCCTGGGATGGGGCAGGACGTGTGTGTCCCTCCTGGGGTTTCTGCTGTGGGCCCTAACCAGCCCTGTGACAGTCCCACTGCTGCCAGACCCCCCTAATCTCCATCTCCAGCCACCCCACAGCACGGTGGTCCCCCGGCCCCAGTGCTGAGCCCCTGCCCCACATGGCCAAGCCCTCCCTCCTGGAGCATTTCCAACCAGCACCGCAGGGAAAGGAGAACTGGAGAGCACACAGCTATGAGGAGGGTGTTTTACAGCTGTGCCAGTTCCAGCTCACCAGGCCAGGACTCAGGGCCCCCCAGGACAAGCCCATGGCCTCTGGGCACACAGGGGTGATTCCCGGGAAGCAGCTCCTTGCAGAGCTGTGGCAGCAGGACTCGGTGGCCTCTAGAGGCATCGCTGCTACAGCTGCTCATAGCCCGCGGAGTTCCTCTGGCAGCACGTGGCTGTGAGCAGGCAGAAGGTGAGGATGAGCATGATGGCCAGCAGAACTGTGGCTGCTATCCAGATGCTTCTCGGGAGCGCTGTGGCTGCTGTGGGAGGCTCTGAGGGGATCATGTTGGTGAGATTGAGTATGTAGCCCAGAGTCCATCCCACATCTGTGTTAGCAACCTGTGCAGACGGACAGGGAAGAGGGATGGGAAAGGCTGCGAAGTACCAGACAAACTAGAGAAGAGCCTGCACCCCCAGGTCCTGCTCCACAACCACCATTTCTGTGCCCACTTTGGGCTGCAGAGGCCCCCAGCAGTGACATAAGCTGGGAGAGAGCACAAAGGGCCAGGCCAGATGTCCCAGCAGCTGCGTGAGCAGCTCAAGAGCTGCCCTGGGTATGGGCAGTGGGGCTGTGCTGCCCTGGTATCCCCCGCCCCCAGCAGCAGCAGGGTGGGCACAAGGCACTTCATGGCACAAAGTGTGGAAGCTGGGGGCTGCTGGACACTCTCCTACCTGCTGGACGAAGTGGATGTTAGGCCATGTTGTGTAGTTGAATTTGTAGCCTTGCAGGAGAAGGGTGAGCATGTAAGAGCTGGCTGTGCAGGCGTCCCGGAGCTTGGCTGTGCTTGCCACGGGGAACAACTCCTGCACCTGCAGAGGTGGGAGAACAGGGGGAGGCTGGACATGGAGCAGTGCTGGATGTGCCCACGCTGCGGAACAGCCCCTCAGTGCAGCTGGGAGCAAAGACCAGGAGAGCAAGGAGACCCTGGGGGGCTTCAGGCTGCTCTCCCATCTCTCTCCAGGTGCAAGAGACCTTTGTGCTCCTCCTGGCTCTCTACAGTGGACCAAGGCAGAGCATGGGCTGTGGATGAGCCTTCAGGCTGCCCAGTGCCCAGGTGAAATGCACTCCTGGGCAGAATCTCACCTGTTTCCAGCTGCTGTTGCAGATCTGATTGACGGTGGCATTGACCAAGCTCAGGGACTGCCCTCCTGTCAGGTTCAGAAAGTGAAGGCTGTGATAAAACCCCGAGAAGGCCTGTGGGTGTCGAGACCAAAGGTGAAAGGTTAGTGAAGCACTCAGGCCCCTGATGCTTCCCAACCATTTGATGGGGTCCCTGTAAGACCCTGCTCAGCACTGCAAGGTGCTGGCAGTGACTCTGTGGCAGGGAGCTCGGGCATGCTGCTCACACGGACAGGGAATGGTGCTGGGAGAGCAGAGGTCTGGGGCCGCCTGGCACACAGGTCAGCACCCTCTGTGTCTCCATGTCTCAGGCACAACCCAGCTCCCAGGGCTGGCACTACTAAGACACACTCTAGAGCAGTTTTCCAGGGGTTATGGCCCAAACTCCCATTGTCCCCCCCAGGCGCGAGGACGGAGGC
>VXBQ01004182.1:74077-148608 GCA_013400175.1 Phainopepla nitens | reverse complement strand
CTCGTACGGGAGGCAGCGGAGGGACGGCCGCGGTGGTGTAGACGACCAGAGCAGCGAGGCTGACGAGGCTTCGCTTTAGGAGAAAAAGGGAAAGGAGGAACAAGGTGAAAATGACAGGAGAAAACAGCTCTAAGGGGGAATCTGCAGGTAGGGCTTAAGGCAGAATGCTGGAAGGAGCCAGCACTTGAGAAGTGGGGTACATCCTGGGGTGTGCTATGGGCTCCTGTACGGAGCTGTCCCCGAGGAGTGTGTCTTTGTTCCCTCCCCGCCCCCGATAATTGTTGGGGGAGGCCAGAGAGTGGGTGCATTGTTTAATTTGCAGTAATAAAACCAAGCTTGAAATTAAGCCTTGCTTACACAAACTTTTTGAGCACACACTGTCAGAATTGGAAGATTTCTGTCCTCAATATAACTAGAAACTGTAGGTTTTGGTGTGCGAAGAATCAGTCTGTAATTAGGGACCTGTCAGGTGAATAAGTAACCAAATTTCAGTGTGAGTTTAGATCAAATCAGTTTATTGAGCATTTTCAAGGAGTGAAACACTGCCCAACACAATTCTGAATGGGTTCAGTGGTTTAGCTGAAAATTAGAGGGAAAAATATAATTTGAATAGTAGGAATACAACCCATAAGCAGTAACTTCATGAGTTTGTATGCCATATCATGTTGATGCATTTTCATTAATTCGAACCTTGTTATCCTGGTGTCAGCCTAATCTGTAGTCATTCCAATGTTTGTGATATTCAGAATTTCCTCCTCTTGTTGGTTATCCTTTCCCTAGATGGAAGTTGGATGGTGGCTCCTGCCATGGTGTCAAGGCAGCTGCATCCCAAGTGCTGCTCCTTGCTGGGTCCTCTAACTGGTTCTTTCTTGGAAGTTGACTTCTTTGAGATATGCTGTCAGTAATATTTTTACACTCTTTAAGAAAAACTAAAACAGCTGTTGGGTTTTAACAGATAATGTGATTTAATGCCCTAAGCTTGTGTCCATATCTGACATTTTGTTCTAAGTATTTGAAATAAGCCTTCAGAACTGAGAGGATTTGTGAAGTCAGCACAGGAGGTGGTCATCTCAGCAACTGGTCCCAGTGTCAGGTGTGAAAGTTGACAGACGCTTTTGAAAGCCCAGGGATGCTCCCTTGGCGCACGGGGGTTCAGGGCTGCCCTGCTTGGCCAGGGTCTCTGCACGGCCAGGAGCAACGAAGCAAGGGTGCACCACCTTGCACGACTGCTGTAGGTGCCTCCAAAGTTTGCTGTCCTCCAAATTAAAAAAAAAAAAAACAATTAAAAAAAAAAAAGAAAGAAAAAAGAAAAGAAGTAAAGTTAAAGAAAAAAGGGGAAAAAACGGGGTGGCATGAATTCTGTCCAGGCAGAAGCGGCGCGCAGGGGTAGCGGCCGGGGGAGCCGGTCCCTGCCCGTTGCCGGTGGCAGAACAGACCCGGCCCCCGGCGCTGCCGCCGGCGGGGGCGGTGGGGTCGGGGCTGCCCGGCGGGAAGGAGCGCGGGGAGGTGCGGGGTGGGGGCGGAGGGGAGCGGGAACCTCGGGAGCCTCGGCCAGTCCCAGCCCCAGACACACACACACAGAGGAGGAGAAGCCGCCGCCGCATCCAGGAGCATGGATGCCCCCCCCGCGGCGGGCCGGGCCGCGGCTCCGCGGTGAGGAGAGAGGNNNNGATGGGATGGGATGGGATGGGATGGGGTGGGGGAGCAGCGCTTCCCCGCTCCCTTCTGCTCCGCCGGCCCAGCGGCTGCCGATCCTCCGGCGCTGGCGAGCGCTGCCACACGCCCGAGTTTGGCCGGGCGATTTCTCGGCCAAAGGCGGCCCGGAGCCCTTCGGGACGGAGACGGGGGGCTGCCGGGGGGCCCTGGCTGCCATTTGGGCCGGTTTGGGGGGGATTGTGGCGGGGCTTTCCCCCTCCCGCCCTCGGCACAGGTTGTTGGGTCGGGACAGCAAACGAAAGGGGATTTAGTAACAAACAACGGCGGCCATGTTGAGAGGAATTTCTGCAGCTAAACTTCTCCCCTCTCAGCCCAGGGGCTTCTCTGCCTCCCCGGGGGGCTCCCTGGCCTGACTGTGTGCCCCCTGCTTTTCTCCCTCTCCTCCCCCGCAGGATGACAGTGAAACTGGGAGAGAGCAGCGGGGAGGAAGGGGTGAAAAAGCTGGGCAAGAGAGCAGGAGGAGATGAGGAGTCCCTGGAAGAAGAAGGGGCAGGAGGAGGAGGAGAGGCAGCTCCAGGCAGCAGCAGCACAAAGAAAGAAGAGAAGATCATTAACAGCAACACTACCAGCAGCCCCCCACCGAACTCCAACTTGTCACCCTCCCCTGCCTCTCTCCAGCCCTCGCAGAGCCAGGACCAGCATCATTTTCTCAGGTCCAGCGTCAGACCTCAGAGCAAGAGACTGAAGAAGGATTCCCAGGCATCCTCCTCGGTTGGCAGCAGCACTGCTGGGAAAGGCAAAGGTACTGTGTTTTGACACCCTAAAAACATGCAGGCGAGGGAGATGGCAAAGAGGGGAGGCACCTGTGGGGGTGTTGGGTTGTCATTCTCTTTCTGTAGATGCCATCTTTTGTTTGGTTTTGGGAAAGTGTTTTGGGGCTTGTTTCTCATGGCTGAAATCTTCTTTGTGTCCCAAGCCTTCAGCTTCTCTGCTGCCCACTGTTCTCTCTGCACTTCCAGAAATGGGAGGTCTGGATAATTATGTGGAGGAGGAAAAATTCTACATTATTGAAGCATTACATCTCTCTTGAGTTTTGGGAAATTCCTGTATTTTGATTAGGAAATCAGACTCTAGCTAGCTGTGTAATCGGGTGGCTGCACTCTGAATTCTGTTCTTGGATAGTAACAAAATATTCACTGGGTGCTAGTTAGCATACAAAAAAAAGAAAAAAAACAAACAACAACAACAAAAAAACAACCAGAACAAACCACCCACAAGACATTGGTGATTTCTCTCAATTATTTTTATTATCCAAATAACTATTTTGGAAACAGCAGTGAAATACACATATTGACATATTTGTTTCTAAGGTGTTGGGAGTCCTGTTTCAGAACAGTTTGGGCATCTCTGTGACTTGAGTTTTTATTAAGATTGGTTTGTATACATCTGAAAGTCTGTAGGTACTGACATACAGACACCTGCTTTTTCACTTAGCACTGGAGAAGAGAATTTGATTTTTTTTTTTTGGGAACTGTTTCTGACTTGAATAGCTGGAAGGCAGCAGGGATATTTGAATATTTTGGTGCTATTGTGTGTGCTCAGCAGTGACTAGATGACATCTTAGCACTGCACTTGAGCTGTACTTGAGCCTAATTTTGGATATCATGTGCTAAAGTAATCAAGTGTTATTTTCTGTTAATTTTTGGGAAAACCAGCACTCAAAGATTGCATCAACATTTAAAATAATGAAATTTACTCTTGTCTGCTAAATTGAAGTATAATTCCATGTAGCATAAATGTGTCTTGGAGGTTCCCTCACTCTTGTCCGTCTCAGGGGTATGCACATGCTGAGCATTAAGTAAACATTACAGTTAGGATAGTTTTGTGTTGCAGTAATAAAGCAGTGCAAATTTGGATATTTTAGTTATTGTTATATCAGAATAATGTTCTTGAACTCAGTTGCTTAACAGTTTGTATAATTGACTAAAGTATTTCTAAATACCTTAGTGAGTCCTCTTTAATCTCTTGAATGTTAAATGAAAGCTCTGTGTGATGATAGATTACAGAACAGAAAGGCCTACGTAATTTTTCTTCTAGTTGCATGAAACCAAATAAATAAACAAATGGAATACCCAGGAGTGTTTAGATACGTGTAATTAATTCCAGGATTGTAAATAGTATTAGGTGCGAGGAGGTGTTTCTTTGAGCTACATCTTGTCCATGATTCATAAGTTGAATATGTCCATTTGAAATTATTCCATTGATTTGGAAGTGCATGCATGTGTGAACAAATACCTTTGTTTGTGCAAGTGCATATTCATGTTTGTGTATTTGTACATGAACATTTATTTCCAATTCTAGAGCAGCAGAATGATTTTTAACTAGGAGTATCAACACAATAAGAAAAGAAATTTCATTCAGTATTGCAACTGAATGAATTCCAAATAGATTCCAACAGATTCCAAAATAAACATAAGAAGATTCCATATGGAACAATATACTATCTCTAACCAGTTATAGATAGTGCTTGCAATCACTGTACCATGTTGACAGGTTTGGGAGAACTTTGTAAATTCATCAAGAGTGACAGTGGTAGAATTATGGCTGTGCTTTCACTTTTTCAATTTTAAGACCAGCCACAGCTCTGCCTGGCCAGATGTGGTGTGAATGTGTCCGATTGATAGAATTCTCTGATATGGTTGGGTTTATAATTGTCAGATTTTGGAGAACAGAGCCATGGAGCGGGATCCTTTCTAATTTGAGTTCTTTATGTTCAAAGATGCATAATGAGAGGTTTTCCAGGCTTGTCTAAATTCTCTCTAGTGGAATGCCTTGTGATCAGAATTCATGGTGCTCTGTGTTCTGAGCAAAGTGTCTCACAGAGCCAGCTTCTGATAGGGAATGAATGGAAGGGTGGAGAAGACTAATAAAGGTTGGACTTAAATCCTTTCGTTGGCTGTCCCACTAACTTCCTCCTCCCTCTGAAAGTATAAAAATGATGAAAAGCTGCAGTGCATCAGCTCTGAACCTGGAAACTCTTGGATTGTTTATGTCAAAGTCAAGGTGATGGCTGTGCAAGTAGTTCTGGCAGTGGCCAGCTGGAGGGACCCGACCACGCCTTTGCTTGGTCCAGTGAAACCCGAAACTGGTTTTTGTCATAGGCATCCGATAATGCTGTGTAACCCTTAACATTTTTTTGAAGGGATTCTACTTCTAGAACCTCTGTATTCTGAAGGGAAAACTCTCACTTGCCAATTTTTAAGGAGTGTGATCAATGCTCTTGCTTTCAAATTGTAGTTGCAACTTGGTTTGTCTTCTGAAAAGTTTTTGAAAATAGTTTTTTTTTTCTGTGTGTTGCAAATTCTTCTTTACTTTTGGCATTCATGCTTTTAGGGTCCTTAATTGTAGCAGAAAAATTATTGATAAACTTGGCTGTAAACTGTAAAAAGAGTGTGCCCACTCAGCAGCTGCTGACTTTTCAACTTATTGTGGTTCAGGGAAGCTTGCTCATAATAACTCTCAAGTTCTGCCTCATGGAGTGTGTAAACATGCTGCTAATAATAAGATTGCCCTGATGTACTCTTTAATTGCACTTTGAGTCCTGCCTCTTGCCTTTTGTGTACTGAGGTGCACTTTTGAGTTTAGGAAAAAATTACATAGAAAGTAGTACAGTAAAATAAAATTTGAAAACTTTCACTTCAGTAACCAGTCCGTTTGGAATTGTGGGAAGGTTTATCAAGTGTCTGGCACAAATATCTCAATCTCTGCATTTGTTTAGAATTATTATCATACTCTTTTCAACTGTTTTTCACCTTTTAATTGTATTTTGAAGGTTGTAGTCTACACCTCAACTGATGCATGACTTTTGAAGCATGAAGGCTTGAAATGAAATCTTCAAGTAACTTGCATGAAACCATAGCAGGAAAGTGAAGGACTGGTGGTGTTGAGACAGTTTATTGTGGGACTTCCAATGCAGGGAGGTTTGTTGAAAGGGGAGATGCAGACCAAGTTAAGGTTGCTGAAAAAGAGGGATTTCTGAGAGTTTGCTTCTCAAACACCAGTATGCCTGCCACATGGTTTCTGAGCACAGGTGCTAAGGTGTCTTTTGGGGTTTTGGTCCATGAAGCCAGAATGGGTGGAATAGGTATGTGTGTATGGTGTGACCATGTTGGTAATACATTGCCATCATGTGCTATGGATATAGCTTGAACTGGAGTAGAATATTGCTGTTTCTGTGGGTTTTTTTCCATTTTCTGAATGCAGAATGAAGGCAGAAGGACTAGCCTAATGGTGATGAGCTGAAGCTTGAAGATGTCTTTCATGCTGTTATTCTGGATTTATTCCAGAAATGTATAGAATGGCTCAAACAAGTATTTGGGTTTGGTTTGTGGTAATAAGCAGTTATTTTTTGAAAAAGGACTTATTCAGCTGAAAGCTTAGTTGAATTAAAGTGTTCCATCTTTTGGCATGGTATAGAACTTGCTAAAAAGCAGTCTAGTTTGTTTCAGCTTGCTGAAGTTTCTTGTTCAGTAGCATGTGGGTTAAATCAGCTACTGTCTTCTGTAGAGAGGATGTAAGTACCAAAATACCTGATGTATGCACTTACAATGTGTTTTGTTGTATCTTCCTGAGTTCTTATGTTGCAGAGTGTGTTGTAACCATCATTTGAGATGTTACTCCTCCAGCATTATTTCTCTAGAACAGGAACCACTGTTTAAAAACTACTGGCACAGTCCCTTGTTCTGACATTCTCCTTAATTCTATCCCTCTCACTTGCACTTGGCACCTCTCCTTCCATCCTACCCTAAGATGCTTTCATTCATTCTCTGCCGTCCTGTTTGCCCCAGTTCTCCCTCCCTCCCTTTGGAAGTGGCTCAGGACCAGGACCCCACAGTGTCTCATCCCATACTCTAAGAGGAGGATTTTCTTCTCCTGTGCAGTAGGTACTGAGCTCTGACAGGTACCTACCTGCAAGGCTGCAGGGCCACAGGGTTAAGTGGGACTTCATACCGAGCTGTATGGGTGTTTTCTTTGGGAAGAGCTAGAGGACAGTGATTTAGGGGAGATGAGGGAGTGACCAAAGCATAATAAACCATGGGAGGTTTTTCACAGCTCTTGGTTAGCTCAGATAGTGCTGGCTTTGATACATTGTACACTAAAAATATCCTGTCTGTAGAGAAAAAGTATAGGTTTTTTAGAAGGCTCTGGTTGATAATTGACGCTGTGTATGCTTTAAACACATTCAACTATGTCTAATTTTCTAACTAGTATCAGTTAGGAGAAGATAGGCTGTCATTGTCAGTGTAGGACAGTTACCAGTTGAGCCTGAGATTAGCTGAGCTGGTCAGAGCATGGTACTAAGAATGCCAAGGTCACAGGTTCATTTCTGGTGTGGGCCACTCATGTAAGAGTTGAACTCCATAGTCTTTGTGGGACCCTTCCAACTCAGAATATTCTCTGGGTCAGTGTTTCAGACTTTGGATGTTAATTCACAAGAACACTATATGACATAACCATGCAATAATGCATAAGCTATTTTAGACTCACCCTTCTCAGGAGTCCATGCTGTGTCCTGTAGAGGCAGGGTAGAAACTTCCTTTCCAGTTACAAAGTCAGCAAAATGAAGTGTTGACTTGAAGGCAGCTTGTCTGTTCCAAGTTGGCATTTGCATCCTGTGCTTTGGGGAGTGAGTTAGTCCTAACATTTGGCTTTTGAACTGTGGCAGGAAAGAGTGTGAATGCACCATCTTGTTTATAAAGGTAGTCCCAAATGAATGTTGCACCTGCAGTGGCTGGTGACTCCTGAAGGAGTTGAGATGTTGTGAGCTAAGCCTGTAACCCAGCCTGTGTGTTGGGATACAAGGGTGTAGTGAGAATTTACTCTGGGGATTCTAGCTTCTGTGTGTGTGTAATCTGTGACAGAAGATACGAATCAGCTGGCCTGTAAGAGCTGTCAGTGGAAGGCTGAAAGGCAAATTCTGAGATGCTACCTAGAAGGAAGAGCTTGTAGCAGTAGGCACAATGAGATCCCGGTACTTTCAGTGTCTCAATTATTTTAAACATGTGTGTTCCATTGTTTGTCATTTTCATATTGGATTCTGAAACTGCAGTCTTTAAATCTCTTTATATTTGCAAGTGTTTATGTTTTGCTTAAAACTACAGAGACAGCTTTTTCCATGGGAATGTAGTTTGAGATGATGTTATGCCAGTCACAGATAAATGAATTTTTAATAATGGGACATACAGATGGGTAGAGAACACTGGACAGAAGGAATGATAAGTTTCTCTGGAACACTGGTGTTCTGACCCATGATTTTATTGGGGGTTACAGTTCAAGCACTGAGTACAAAAACCTGAAGTCTTTGCAAACTGTGTATTGAGAGCTGAGGGGAAAATGCTGGGAACTTCCATATGCAAATGACTGCCTTGTGCCTTGCACACAGGTGCTGGTGCTGTGGTGCACCTGGAGCAAAGGGAAGGAGTTGTTGTAGCTGTGGTGGTGTGGATGTCTAGGTCACTGGCTGGGTGGTGCAAGATGAGTAGGCAGTGGGAGAATGTCCAGCTTGTCTTTGTCTTGTCTTTTCTATCTATGGAATTACATTGAGCCAACACCTGAGCAGGTTGTTAGAGTGAGCCCCCTCCTTCTCCCCAGTGTTCTGCAGCAGTAATGGTATAGGGGAGCTTCTTGTTTTAATGCTTTTATGAAATTTTGAGTCATCCATTATTGGGAATTAACCATAGAAGCATCAATCATTAGTGAGGGGATGAAAGCTTGTTAGCTGTTTCCTATGTAACAAGAATTGCATACAGTAAGATAGAGGTAATGAATTTATGGGGGTTAATTAATTAATGTATGACTGGTTTTGGTTTTGCCTTTTATCCTGAACTGGTCTGTAGTTCTTTGTTTTAGAATACAGTATGTTCCATTGCCATACCAAGGTTCAGTGTACTCTAGGTTGGATTGGGATCACCCAACAATAAATATTATGATGCACAGTAGTAAGAAAGTTTATGCAAAGGAATGATAGAATAAACCCCCTTGTTCCTGGAAGAAGTGAATGGCACGTAAGAGCTCTGTGGAGGTGACAGGATATTCCAATTTTTATATGTTCATATGCAGTACTCTGAACAATTGTCTGGATGGTAATTATAAAAGAGTTTAAAACAAAAAAGATTCTGATAAAATTCCCAACACTACAGTTTGTCTGGTGGAATAGTAAGTGTGCATAAAGGAACGAAAGATCAATTATGAGCTACATGTCCTGTGTAGAAGTTGAATCCATGGAGTCCTCAGCATGTCCAGTAGAACTCTTTAGTCCATCTTTCACCTACAACTAAAATGTAAATGAAAATGAGCTGAACTTTAAATTCTAATAAGACCATAAAATCTTCACTGACACTTTAACTTCTTATGCTTTTTAGTAATGAAAACTTTGTGTACCGAGTGTACTGAGCAATCTTTAGAAAATCCTTGATAAGATCTGTTCTTCAGGCAGCTGACTTGGGATTTTATTTACTTGAGTAAGTGTTAAAAAAAAGAAAAAACCCCCAGAAACTCCAAACAAAAACCAACTACCCAGCACATAAATGAAACCCCCAAATGCTGCATTCTTTATTCCTCTGAAGGATTTCTGCGAAGTTGGGAAACTGTGATCAGAATAGTGACTCTGGACTGAAATCTGGTACCTCCCTTCTGATAAAGGATGTCTTTTGTGTTGGGAGCTGGTAGCAACAGAAGATTGAAGATTGAGTTTGGGGACTGATGTGTTTGACTTTCCCCTTCTTGACCAAAGATCTGTATTTCATTACTGTGCAAATTGTGATATCAGTCTCACATTTGCAGAGTGAAGAAGTGTCAGTTCTGTGTCTATGTTGGGTTTCTCCTCAGCCATCTGTTGAAGAGCTCAGTTTTTTTCTTGTGGTTTCCTTTTTCTAAAGGATTTACCTCCACAGTGCCAAATTAAATGGCTTAAGTTTCAATCATTTTCTCAGTGACTGATGAAGACTTTAGGAAGTAAAGAAGCTGTTTATTTGAGAAGTTGTTTGTAAGTGCATTTTCTTCTAGATATCTAATGGTTTTTCATGTCTTGCCTTACATACTTCCCTGTGGTGAGAGTAATTTTATTCAAAAGAGTCAAATAGTCATCCCTAGATATAAAAGAAACATTAACTCCAAAATGGCCACAATATCATATTTTATATCGAGTAAACACTTATTGTATGCAGGGCAAAAAATATACTTTCACACATCTTGCTCTCTTTCAGGTTTGATTTCAAATATTCTCCATTACTTGAACAAATCACTTTCTCTAGGATTTAGAGAAATATGATTTTGTCACCCAGAGGAATTCCTTTCAAATTGAAACTGACTTGTTAAGATTTATGTACAAGTCTTTAAATCTCTAAAGCATAGGGGGCCTGTAACAGCTGATTCTTCTGATACTTTTTTAAAAAAATACTGTTAGAATTATCAGAGTGGGATCTCTGGGTTCTTGAATGAGATATATATGTATGTGTATATATAAAACACTGTCAGGTAAAAAATCCTGCTTCATGAAGTTGAGTTTGAAAAGATAACTGAACTTCTTAAGCCTAAATATGAAAGAGAGAATTATGCTGATATATATAAAAGTTAGGGAAACCAGTTGGGGCTGCTGTATTGTACAAGCTGGGTGTACAAGCAAATAAATGAAGGCAAGCCAATATATCATGAGGTAAAACACAAAACATAAAGGCTGGTAGAAGAAGAAAAACTGGAGAAAAGGAAAGTGTAATGAGCATTCTTTATAGTGAGCAGTGAACATGAAGTGTTAAAAGACTTCGGTTTTATTAAGTCTGCATCAATAAGGACAGTCAAATCCTAAATAATTTTTTAAAATAAAATTCAAGATAATTTATTTTGGAAACATAAGTTACTGAGAATGGTTATATTTTTACAGAAAAAAATGAGTGCATTTTGGGGAGTTGACCTTGGTTTCTGGATTAGCACTCTGCTATACAGTGTCAAACCAGGCATGATGTTTTGTTTGTAGATTTTCCATCCCATTTTCTTTCCAGGTCCCTACTTGAGAAAACAGCAAATTATCTCAGTTTTATCCAGCATTATTCTCATTTTAGTATTTCCAATCTTCATATCTCTTTTTCCTTGTTCCTTGGGCACTGATAACGGACAAGGAGACAATCAAGATTGCACTTCTGTGCCTCTTTCTGATAGCCACAGCAGGACTGGGGAAAGGAGAATGGGTTGAGACTTGCTGTCCTTTGGATAGCTGGAGTTTTCCCAGATGGGCCATGTGATGCTCTGAGGATCATATACTGTAGGGGAGATTGTGGAAAACCTGTTCCATTGTCATGTGATGGACTAAAGTGGACATCTCTCAATCCTTCCCTTTCCACAGTTATTCTGGAGGCAGTAGGATCAAGACCAAAGACAAGGATGTGACATTCACTTTTTTTCCTCGTGGACATCACTTTGCTCCACTGCTCAGCTCCCTGCTCAGTCCTGCTCAGGAGTTCCCCCAGGCTGCAGGGCAGTGACTGCAGAGCTCACCATCATATAAGCATCAGAGAGGCTTATGTGGTAGAGGCTGCTGTAGTACATTTCTGTTTATCTGTGTTGCTTCTGGAAATACAAAATTAAGCCATTTTTTTTGTGCTTTGAGATTTTATTCCTATGAAACAAACCCCATTATTTGCCCATTGTATTTCAAGTGGAAAAGGCTAAAATTATTAGTTACTCCCTTACCTCTGTCCATGAATCCTCCTGTTGGTTTAATATTCACTCTGGTCATGGTATTTTACAGCAGCAGATAATGGAGGGACTGCACCTGGTGGCACATCAGGAATTCCTCCCAGCAATCCTGCTGGGAATTCCAAGTCAGCAGCAAGGAACCTGGGCTCCTCGGCAGGAGAGAAGGAAGAAGGGAAGAAGGTCCGGCGGCAGTGGGAGTCGTGGAGCACGGAGGACAAGAATACTTTCTTTGAGGGACTGTATGAGGTACATGTAGAAGAAAATAACAGACTTAGATGGCTTTGGTTAGAGTTTGGATATTCCTAAAGAAGGTTAATTAGGGTGAGATTGGCAGGAGCAGAAGGCCACAGATGAGCATTTGTAGGGCCATACACGGGGCTGTAAAACAGCTGTCGGTCAAAGCCATGTGTCAGAAGTGTCAAATTTCCTGGGTTTTTTCCTTTAAATGTACAGGAAAGATTTCTGAGTTTTATTAATGGATATTTATAATTATTTCAGATGTTATTGAATTATGGTTCTGTTTTAAATGAAAAATAATTAAATAATGTCCCCATCTGAACTTTCAAAAGCAACGCACTTGCTCTGTAATAGCACCAAATAAGAAAAGCTGCTCTGTTCTAAAGAGAATTGTGTTTAGTCTTGGGCCATGAAGAGGCTAGAGCTAGTTCAGTCCTAAGGCTGAGAGACAAGAAGAAGTTACATCATCTTATCTTCTTTCTCTTATGATGTATATGATGGATTCCTGCTTGTCCTGTACCTGTGATTATTTCAACAGCATATCTGTTTTGCAAATGCGTGCCAAAGGTAAAAACAAAGGCAAGGATGGGGAGTTTACTTTGCATAGCTATTTGAATTTTTTTTCCATCATAGGCATGGTATCACATACATGCCTGTGCATATGTAACATGGAATATACTGTAAATAAAAGTGCAGCTGGTGAATACAGTATGTTTTTCATTTATTCCAGTCAGAAATAGTGGGGGGAATGCAGAGGAAGGTAAAGAATGCTCAGGGAGAAAATCAGTGTTTTCAGTCCTCGCTTTTGTAAGTAAAGTTGGGTGATTATTTCAATTTGCTAGCAACTTACTGTTTTTATTTTGAAACAGTTAAAGAAATTGGAAAGTAATTAATTTGGCATCTATATTGCATTTTATATAAAACAAAGGAAGCCAGTGTCATTCTTCCACTGTTGAGTTCTGATCCCCCAGAATTTTGTTTATGGCCATTGAAATCCAGTTTCCCACAGAGAACTCCAAAGTCCCTCACTTTGTTTGACTTGACTTAGGAAAAGATCCAAGTTTGGGTTTGAGTATTTCAATTTGATTTATTCTTTATTCAGCATGGGAAGGACTTTGAAGCTATCCAGAACAACATTGCCCTGAAATACAAGAAGAAAGGCAAACCAGCAAGCATGGTGAAGAACAAGGAGCAGGTCCGGCACTTCTACTACCGTACCTGGCACAAGATCTCCAAGTACATTGACTTTGACAATGGTTAGTATGCACCAAAATGGGCTTGCTGCAAGGATTGAAGTCCTGCCTTTTAGAGGTGAGGAGATAAATACTGAACATAGTCACAGAACCACAGGATGGTTTGGGTTACAAGGGACCTCAAAGACCATCCCATTCCATCACCTGCCATGGGTAAGGACACCTTCCACTAGACCAGGTTGCTCAATGTCCCCTCCAGCCTGGCCATGGAGACCTTCAGGAATGAGAGGTCCACAGTGTCTCACTTCTTCTTTTTGTTAGCATGGCCCTATTAAGGTTTGTGTTTTGTGAAAAATACTTGTCAAAACCTGGTATTTATATCATTTCTATTCTGTGAATTCACCACTCCATAGTAAATGCAGATCCTGCTGTTAATAGTGGAGGAAAACCAGGTTCAAGGAAATGTTTTTGTATTCTCAGGAACACACCTTCAAGGAGAACTGCCTAAGCATTAATCAGGCATGGCTGCATCAAGCAAACTGACCCAGCACCACTTTGCAATTCTTGGGGGAAGGTAGAAACAAATAACAGTCTGAAACAGGTGTAAATGGTGACATATTTGCTCCCACTTGAAAGAAGTCTGAAACTGTACCATGGGTTCAATAACTTAGGATTCCCAGTGCTGTATTCCCCTTCCCATTCTTCTCCCTCCTCCTTCAACTGATTTAATGAAAACGAAATTGGGAAGTCAGATAAACTGCTGGTGGTGTTTTATAGCAGTAATAGTAACATAACTGAGATTGGATTTTTATCAAATCCATACTACTTAGGAATGGGCAGAGAGGATTCAAGTTAGTCTGTGGGTGGTGTAATCTGAGTAACAGGCTAAAGAAATGTATTTCAGAGTGACCAGATTTTACTAAGATTCTGTTCTTCTGACTTTAAGGTGTCAAAAATGTCAGTTCTCCCATTAGCTTGTTGATTAAGTAATAGTCTCCAGAGTTTTCTGGTCCTTCTGATGGTGTATTCTAAGATGCATAAATCATGGCAGTTTGTGATGGTTGAATTTTTCTGGTTTTTGAACAACTCCTAAATACCATGAAAAGTTTGGATAGTAAATTCATCTACAGTTTGTGGCCAGAGCCTCTCAAGTTAAAAATAACTCATCAGGGAGAAATGGCTGTGGAAAGCAGTTAAAGGAATGCAAAGCTAGTGTACAATACAATCTCTTTATCACAGAACCAGCTAGGATGGCGAAGACCTTTGAGATCATTGAGTCTAACCTATGGCCACCTTGTCAAGTAGAGCATGGCACCAAGTGCTACATCCAGTCTTCTCTTAAACACCTCCAGAGGCAGTGACTCCACCACCTCCCTGGGCAGCTGATTCCAGTACTCAGTCACTCTTTCTGTGAAGAACTTCCTCCTAATGTCCATCCTAGACCTCCCCTGATGCAGCTTAAGGCTGTGTCCTCTCATTCTGTGACTGCTTGCCTAAGAGAAGAGATTGACCCCCACCTGGCTACACCCACCTCTCAGGGAGTTGTAGAGTCATGAGGTCTCCCCTGAGTCTCTTTTCTCCAGGCTAAAACAAGCCCAGCTCTCTCAGTCGTTCCTCACAGGACTTGTGTTCCAGAGCCTTCATCAGCCTCGTTGCCCTGCTCTGAACACATTTGAGCATCTCAACATCCTTCCTAAATTGAGGGGCCCAGAACTGGACTCAGCACTCAAGATGTGGCCCAACCAGTGCCAAGTACAAGGGAAGAATCACTGCCCTGGTCCTGCTTGCCACAGCATTCCTGAGCCAGGCCAAGTGCCATTGGCCTTCTTGGCCACCTGGGCACACTGCTGGCTCCTGTTCAGTCAGCTGTCAGTCAGCACCCCCAGGTCCCTTTCTGCCTGGCTGCTGTTCAGCCACTCTGTCCCCAGCCTGTAGTTTTGAACAAATTGCAGGACCCAGCACTTGGTCTTGTCAAACCTCACTAAAAATTAAAAATAATGAGTTATTAAAAGTAACTCCTTAAGGAGAAATGGATATGGGCTGGAAAGAAGCTGAAGGAATGCAAAGCTAGTGTATGATACAGCTGGTATTGTACCATGTACCATAGTACATACCATACTATGAGTATGTAGTTTCTTTATGAACTGTTGTGTTCCTGAGCTTAGGTTACCTAAAGGAGCACTTGAGTCTCTAAACCACCTGACACACGGCACATTTGTGAGTTCCTTTTTTCAAAACAAGGCAGCACTTTAGGATGAAGCCATTAGTATTTTATTTAAAAGCCAATATTGCAGCAAACATAGTATGGAAGAATTTTTAAAATAAAAAAATCACAGAAGAAGTTAATGTGTTTTTTGGATAATAAAAAGTTATGTGTTTGTGGGGTCAAGAGTCTCATTATCTGAAGGAATTTAACAATCAGTGCAGTAGTCTGATTAGGTTTAGTGTTGATAGAAATACATGTGCTTGGATTTTGAGATCAAAGAGAACTAAATTTTTGATGAATAGACAAAAATAAATATTTTCACTTGATTGGTAAACCACAAAACTGTCCTTGTTGTCATAGATCTTTAGATCTATTAGCAGTAATGTCCACATCTTGTGTTTTGAAGAGAAAGGACAAAAAAAGTCCTTGCAGAGTTGAATAAAGTTGAATAAAATGTCAGCAATTTTTTGTGTAAAAATTTAGAATCTAGAATTTGTGTCAAATCTCTGATGGTGTGTTTGTATGCACAGAATTGTTCTCTGTCTTCTGGAAAATCCAGACCTACTTCTGAATTTTCATGTAAAAGAGTTCTCTATGCATTTGCTTGGGGGCATCGGGACATTTCCCTTAGAATTTGTAAAACATTGATACTAGACCTAGCTTTATCATGAATTAGCTTTATTTTGCATAATGAGCAGTTGCATATTTGTTGAAATTCCATGGAAGCCCTTTTTTTTTTCCTGTAATCTAAAAAATGCCATGAGAAGGAAGTTGGTGAACCAATCCCATTATAGTGTTCCTTGAACCAGATCTTAATTTTGCCTTTGATCTGATTTGGCTCATCACTGAAAATACACATCCTCTCCTTTTCAGTGTTGAAATGAGTATCTGCGATGTAGCTGTGTGGATCTGCAACCTGCATCTCACTGACACCTTTTCTGCTTTCTAGTGTTTTCTCAAGGGCTGAAAAAGTCTTCTCTGGAGCTGTATGGCTTAATCTGCTATGGGGAGCTAAGGAAAAAGATCGGGGGATGTGAGTATGAATGACTTCAGGTTATTTTTACATGATAGAATCAGAATTTACTACTCTTGAGGTCAGCAGTGTCTAGTTCTGTTCCACTTTTGAGTTCTTGAGTATTGCTGTAATCTGTGGTGTTATTTCTTCCTTAAATGTACTTTTATTTTTACAGACCTTCTTAGTATGTTGCATTAGTCCACTTTGATAGATTTCTTTAGTTTTATCTGTCTGCAGAATGCAGTGCATGTACTGCCCACAGGTGATAAGAAAGCATACACAAAGCTTAGATTATCTATTCTACTGCTATTGAAACCCAAGCAATTCAGTGTGTAAATGATACTGTTTACACCCAGAATTATTTGTGCCTATGCAGTGAAAATCTGGGATGGTGTCTTTTTCTAAGTTTTTCTCTAAATGTTTGCTCACTGTACCCTGAAGATGAAAAGGCACAAATCATAATTGGAAATAACTTTGCTGGCTAATCAAGATGGGTTCTGACCTTGTCAGTCCCAGAGTGCAGCTCTGTCCATATTGATGAGTGCAGATGGAGTATGTGCCATAACAATGCTCTGCTGTTTGCTGGCAGTTGATTAATTGCATTAGCAACATACCTGAGCTTAGGCTCACAGAACTACAGAATGGTTTGGATTGGAAGGCACCTTAAATACCATCTTGTCCCAACCTCCTGTCATGGGCAGGGGCACTTTCCACTAGACCAGGTTGCTCCTACCCCCATCCAACCTGGCCTTGAACATTTCCAGGGATGGGGCAACCTGTGCCAGGGCCTCCCCACACTTGTAATAAAAGCTGGTTTTGTTATATGTAGTTTAAATCTCCTCTCCTGTGGTTTAAAACCATCAACCCTTGTCCTGTCCCTCCAGGCCCTGCTGAAAAGTCTGTCCTTGTCTTTCTTTTAAGCATTCTTTAAGTACTTCATATACTGGGCCCTCCAGAGCTGCAGGTGAAATCTCACCTGAGTAGAACAGAGGATCCCTTCCTTACCATACTGTCCACACTGGGGGGATGAACCCCAGGAGGTGGTTCCTGTGGTTTCCATGGCTTCCAGACCAGAGAGAGCCCTGACGTGACTAGCTTGAAGAGTGGGCAGAGGAACATAGCCATGTGCCAGTCTGTGTGCATGCACTTTTTTATCCATGTATTTTTTCATTTGTCCCCAGGCTTTTTGTACAGTCAGTGTTACATCACAGTGCATCTTCTACCTGCTTTGTTTAATTTGTGAGACAAGGAAAACCATCAAAATACTTTCACTTCTTTGTGTAGACATACTAGTTGTAAAGTGAAATGGACACGAAAGCGTTCATGAGTGAATATATACAATTCCAAAAAGGATTGTGGGATTTTGGGACGGGTTTTTTTGCTGTTATTCCCTTACCTGGGATTGTTGTCATAACAGGTAATGAACAAGACTGTTGTGAATGTTCATACTGACTTTATTCTGTTTGTTTAAAGATCTCCACTGTGTTAATTGGAGGAGCAGTGCTCAGCTTGGAGAACCAATTTTGAGCTGTTTGATGACAAAGCAGGTGCAGAAGCAAGGCACATTGCACTGTCAGCAGAAATCAGTGTTAGTGTTTCTTTCCTGTACCCACATCATGTTTTACAAGCAGACCCTTGTTGCTATGACTGGGAGTAAAATTTCACACAGTCACCATGGCAATGCCTGCAGCCTCTGTGCTTCTGTCTTTAGAACTTTGTGACTTGGTTACATACTTTACCCACTGTCACTTGGAAAATTCTTGTCTCCAAGACCAATTGTACTCAAGATGCATGACTCTCCACTCATTTATGACAGGTCTACTCTGTAGCTGTAGAAAGCAGTTTCTTCCTTCCCACCCTCCCCTTTTTTTTCCCTCTTGTGGTATTCACAGAAATGGAGAAGAACTACTGCGAGGTACTGAGACATGAAAGAACTCCAGAAATACTTTTAGCATTGCCAGAGGGAAGTTAATTGTTCAGTAGATAGATCTGGGCCTAACTGTCATATAAATGAAGTTACCAAAATGTCAGTTTAAAACCATGCTCTATAATGCATACAAAAAAGTGAGGGTTGCACGTGCATTTTGTGATTTTTATTTACTTTTTTGTTGTGTTAAGCACTAGGGATGCAGTTTCATTCTGCCTTGCTGCCTTAGCAACAGAGGTTGAGCCAGAAAGAAGCTTTGCTTTTTAATACCTCAGTGTCAGATGAAAGCCCACTGTTCAAAGATGGCTGTAGTACCTAAACTAGGGTCATTTAATCCATGTGTAAAAAGTAATTTTTGTGGCAAGTATCATGTGAAGCTTGCGTGTTACGAAAATACAAACTTTCTAGAAGGGCTGTGTTACATCACATTTATGCACATTAATCCTATGTGAGAATAAAATGTAATAGCTTTGAAAACCCAACAGGACACAGAGAAGGCCATGGGTTTAACAATGCAAATCCTAATTCACTGTGTTATCTCATTTACTGAAAAGGTATGGATGACAAGAATGCAGCTAAACTCAATGAGCTCATTCAAGCTGGGTAAGTAAGAATTTACGCCTGAAACTCATAAAACTGTTGTTCAGCAACTTGACTGTTGTATTGCTCATCCAAAGTCTGGGGCATTTCTTAATTTTCAAGAGCTGAAGTTTGATGTTTTCCATTCTTAGTTTGTTTTGTATTTCTCCCCTTTTCCATGAAGCCGTTAATTGTTAATAATAAGAAATGATGGGTTAAGTTTAATAAAATAATTAAATGAGAATTCGTTACAGAAGCCACAGCACTTAACCATGTGGATTCACTGGGAAATCATAGAATTATTTAGGTTGGAATCCAAGATCATCAAGTCCAACCATTACCTCAGCCCTGCCATCACTAACTTCTGTCCCCAAGTGCCACATCCATGCATCTTTTAAAGCTCTTCAGGGGTGGTCCCTCTACCACTGCCCTGGGCAGCCTGTTCCACTGCCTGACCACACCTTCAGTGCAGAAATTTTCCCAACATCCCATCTAAACCTCCCCTGGCACAACTTCAGGCTGTTTCCCCTTGTCCTGTCCCTGTTCCCTGGGAGCAGAGCCTGAACCCCCCTGGCTGCCCCCTCCTGTCAGGGAGTTGTGCAGAGCCAGAAGGTCCCTCCTGAGCCTCCTTTTCTCCAGGCTGAGCCCCTTTGCCAGCTCCCTCAGCTGCTCCTCACCAGACTTGTGCTCCAGACCCTTCCCCAGCTCCATTCCTATCTCTACACACAGTCCAGCCCCTTAATGTCCTTCTTGCAATGAGGGTTCATCTCCAAACCCTTCTGTCTCAACAAGGCTTACAAGTCCTGACTTTCAAACCTGAAATGACCCTCAGCACAGTGGAGACCTCAGCCCTCCAGTGACTTACGTCTCCTTGACATTCGGAACGAATATTCTCTTTCACTTCTAGAGAGTGTTGTGGGATTTGGGGGTGCAGGCTGTGAGTCAGTGTACTCCTGCAATGCAGAAGGGGTTAGAAGTTGCATATTATGAGAAATGAGGGCATACCTGATGTATTTGTGCATAGATTTTTCCAAAGTAGTTTAGAATTTATGTGTTTTAAAGTGAAATCACTTTCAAAGGTCAAGGCATGTGATTACTTAGGAGGCATTGATGCATCCTTAATCCCATCTTTAAAAGTGATTTGAAAAATCTTCATTTTCTGTCTGTTACAGGTCTGCTTTTACCTTTTGCATTCTTGCTTTTAGGGTGTTCACTGTAGCAGACAAGTTATTGATGAAGTAAACTTGACTGTAGACAGGATTAGGAGTTTGCCCCCTCAGCAGCTGCAGTCTTTTGACTTGAGCTTACATAATATGGATAGTTGGTGTTGTTCCTTTCTCATGTTCTCAAATGGCGTTTCCAGATCAGTTTCATAGGAGTTGAACTACCTTTCCTCTCCTTTCAGCAGGGAGATGCTGTTTGTACAGTGTACTTGTGTTGATGGTCTTCAGTGTGATGCTTGAATCACTTGTTCATTCTTCTGTTAACTGCAAGGTTTTAAATTAGAAGAGAAATTCCCATTTGGTTTGGTTTTTGTACAATTAGGAAAATGTGAACAGTATGTTTAACAGCATTATTCTTAAAGCAAAGTACTTCTTTGAGTTACCAGTTAAAGTGAGCCTGGGATGAGCCTTCATCTGTAGTTTCCTGAATATCTCTATAGTTCAGAATATCAGCAGTTGGTTATAGCACTCTGTGCTGTATTAGAGCACCTTTCTTATACTGGGTCATACAAACAAACTAAAGCATAGCAAATGAGCCTGATGACGTTTAGCGAGCTGTAGTATCAGTCTATCACTTTGCATGATTCAGGCCTCAGTTCTTCTAATTAATTGTTAACAAGGGCAGATGATTTCTGTGAAGTCTAGTTGTTTACTCATGAAAGCCAGTCTTGTAACAAACCGGTTTGGAGTCTTTGCATTTGAAAGTATTAATGCTAATCTTCTACACCAGAATTAGACTGTACATAATATTAACCAGTACAGAACTAGTTACATTTGCATAGGCTTTTTGTCTACATGTGGGAGACCCATCTTTGCATCCCTTTTCTCCTGCATCCCTTACCTAATTTGGTGGTCAGCCTCATTAGAAGAAGAGCAAACTCTGTCTTCATTACCACCTGGATGTCTGCACCACCTGCACGTGCAGGGCAGCCTCGTAACTCCCAGAAGCAAACACGTTGCATGCACCTCGGTTGGTTCAACTTCCCATCTTGCTCAATAATGGTACAATTCTGTGATCCTCTTCCCTTTTTGTAATCAGTTCTTTCTCCAGTACCTAGCATGTTTCTTTCCAGTGTGACACTCCTCTTCTGAATGCAATGCACTCTGTAAGGCTTGTCACTGAGGAAGGCTGTGAAAGAAAGTGAATCCAAAGTGAATAAAAATGGAGAATGTGCATTATTCTGATGATCTGCTCCTTAAGTAGGTAAACATTTTCTTTGTTTAATTGGTAAGAAAAGTTGAGAAAAGATAAGGTTGTGAGGAGCTACCTGGCAATTTATTTGCAGTACAACTCCAGACCCTGGAGTTACATGCTATAATTCAGTGCTTGTTTTACATCTCTGGTAATTTCAGGAGTATGGAAAAACAAGTGACCCTGTGAGGGGCTCATAAGAAAACAATACTTAAAAGCTTCCTAGTTGATCTTATAACCCCAGTCATGGATATTGAGGAGTGCCTGACAACTGCAGTCAGCTGATTCTGTTAAGTACCAGCCAAGTCACTGTGTGACATATCCCTGTCTGGCTGTTGCAGTTAAGGCTGTGCTGTGTTATACGTCTCTGTACTTGAATTCAGAATTTGAGTAACAGGCAAATGAGGCTAGTCAACAGCCAGTGGTACAGGAGTTGTTGCATAAATGGGGAATCTTGCAGAAAATAGATCAGAGTTTACGTCTTTATAAATGCAAGGGGGAGCTAAGAATTATTCTGTCAGCTTCTGTAACTGTTCTGAGTAGTTCAGCATACTCAGGTCAACACTGGCCTGCTCCAGCTGCTGAAAGACAGGACCACTCTCTGTCCAGTCCTTTGTGCTGAGATTTTTATTACAGCATTTTATTTTTGCTACACATTTATTATGTCATTGATTAGGATGTATAACAAGAGAAAAGGTTTATGGTGGTATAGCAGAACTGCTCAGTAACTAATTTAAATAAACTTAAACTGAAGGTTTGTTGTTTTGTTTCATTTTTAGGAGGGAAACATTTTTATTTAACTTAGGGTTTGCAACACTCTTTACATTTAATGAAAAACAACATGTGAATGAATACAAATATTTTCTTGATCTCTTTGTAAATATGTAGAAATTTTGAGTAAGTTAAAAAAAAAAAACAACGCAACCCAAAAAAACCCTCAAGAAACACCTAATAAAAGAAGTATTGTAACTGTGCACCAGTTAAGCAGAGCACTCTTTGGTGTCTGGTACTGTATAAGGTTTTATCCCCCAACCTGAGAGGCTCTTTATAGCACAAGGTAAGAAAGACAGAAACCATTAACAGGCATTAATTGCTCAGTCTGGTTCAGATTCCGAATGTACTTGATGTGGGATGTGAGTGATTTTTCACTGTCTTCCAGTTCCCTGGGAATTTTGGCATGCTGAGGGGAAATCTGTAACACTCTAAATATCTTGATCATAAAATAGCAGCTCATACTGAAGAATATACAAACCAAACAGTTTTAAGTAGGCAGGTTATGCTCTTGGTGTCAAGTTAGATTGGTAATTCTGAATGCGTAGTCAGTAGAGAGACTGCTTTTAACTCTTACTCTTTTCTGGATTTGGAGACATCCAGGATCTAGATAACAGAAGGAAATAGGTATTTTAGAGCTAAAAGTAGTTCTGTTGCAGACTGACTCCTTTACTGTGCTTTCCCCTGAATTTGTAGAAATAGCCTTTTTCCAGCCTCCCAGCCATGGATTTCAATTGGAAAATTATAGTGTCTAAATATATCTGCTTTTATATTAGTTTGATACTAAGTTATTCTTTAGACTCTGTCCTAGATTGCTTGAAGCTAATCATACTTAATGGAAAGGGGAATTAGGGGAAGCAGAACACCTGAATATAGGGAGCTGGGATATTCTAAAGCAAATGTGAGAAAACCATGAAAATAGCATTAATTGCTGTAGTTGTAGAAGAGTGCTGTAGTGGCAGGGTGAAAACTTGCATGGGAAGTCTGATGTTGTGTCCCATGTGTGTGCTCTGGGTTTCTTTGTTTACTGAATGGTGTACTTTGCTTGCTGACTTCTCAGCTGTGCCACCTCCCCTCATGCTTTGGGAAGGCAGTAGTTCCTGCTTCTCCATATACATATCACCAGGTTTGCAGTTGTTTGGTTTCCTCCAGTGTGGTTTTTCTCCTACTGTTTTGTTGTTTGGTTTGGGTTTTGGTGGGTTTTTTTCCAAATAATATCTTTTCCATAATACACTTATATTTTTCTCACTTTTTTCTGGCTTTTATCTTAGGTTTTGGGTGGATTGGTTGTTTTTTCTCATCTCTCTGCCCTTTGAAGCACAGATAGACATGCAGTCAGGAGTTTATGATGCTGATCCATGTTCATTTATAAGCTGGGTATGGTAACAGATGGTGGATACCTGCAGCCCAAGGTCCACCTGCATAGGTGGCAGACAAATTGAGCACGAACAACTATGAGGAAGCCTGACTCAGGAAATAAATCCTTTATGACCAAATACCTGGGTTCTTGAACAGAAATAGGAAATATGAAAAATGAACAACAGCACTTTTCTTCTTTCTTCTTAGATCAATTAGCTCAGTTGTTTTAGGCAGATCAAATTATCTGGGCCTTCTGAACAGCCAGGCCCTTGTTTCAGTCACCTTCCACTCATATGATGAAACAATTTCCACAAAACTTGATTGGTTTATATAGTCATATCAGTTAACATAAAAAATATGTTTCTCTCCCCAAACCCCTTCTTACTTGTACTGTTATACTGTCAAGGTAATAATTATGATGATAATTATAATGCTTTTTCTGACTCTTCACTCACATGCTTCAAGGGTACATTCAATAATAAAGAATTACATTAGCTAAAATCAAGGAGGAGAGTCTCAGCTTGCACAAGTAGTCAGAAGAATTTGCTGTATTAAGACAGATTACAAATAGGGAAGGGGGTCATTGTACAAAATGCTGATTTTCAGATAAAATCATATCTACACTTTAATATAAGGATAAATACAAGAGGATATGGAATCTCATGCTAAGGCTGAGGTGCCCAGGAGGAGGTTTTACCTTTTGTCCTTACCTTAACTTACTGATTAGATATCTGCAAGGGTTTCTGTGTCCCTCTATAAGGGTCTTTACAATGGAAGACACTGACAGAGACTTTACACTTTTGGACTTGGTGGGACGAACTGTCATCAAACTATTCTTCTTTACAAGAATTAAGTTGAAAGGAAACCTGCCCTTCCAGTGCAGGGATATTCCAAATCTGTAGAAGTTAACAGTTCAGTAACTGAAACTTTAGAGTTGCTCGCCCCATCAGCTCCATCTTCTCAGATCTGCCTTCACTTCTGCTGCCCTTTGGCAAATCATCTTCTTAGCACTGTAGGCAACTGCTCTTCCTGCATGATGGTGTTTTACTTACAGCATAGGAATATTCTCTGTAATTTATTTCATTTTACTGCAAGGACTTTTGTTCAATGCTGCTGCTTCTATGCCAGCTGATCCTTAATGCTTCAGGTATCAGGTAGTAATACTGCCATTGGTAATTTGATTGGGCTCCATGCCTGCCTTTTAAGTCCCTGAAAAGAAAACATGACTGACAGAGTGAAGAAATCAAGTAGTTTCACGGTGTGAAAACAAAAATGACCTCTGACTTGTAAGGATCTTTGAAACTGCTGACGTGATACTGACGCTAAAGCAGTGAAATCATACTGTAAAAAGTTACTTTGTTCAGGTTTCTGCACAAGCTCTTAGACCTCATGTCTGTGCCAGATACAGTGATCATATTTCCAAATGGAAGACTCTGCAAAAACTTCAGACTCTTTCTTCCTATAATTAAGAGTCATGAGTATAAAGGGAAGACTAAATCAAAACCACTTGTCTTTTATGAAGCAGCTGTCTGTGAGAGTACTGTTGAAGCAAAGTAACATAATCCTGGTCCACTTACAAAACAGAAGTCCCTCCCTGGGTGGACAACCAAGGGTTTCATGAAAGTCTGGAAGAAGGGAGTCACAAGAGTGGGACTTCCACAATGAAAATAAGGTGATAGGAAAGCCTTAATGTTCCATGAACTTGCACTGCAACCCCTTACATTTCTGTATTCATTCCTGTAGTCATGATGGTGTTCTGTTCTGTGTCCCTGATCACAGAATCACGGAATAAGCTGAGTTGGAAGGGACAAGGATCATCAAGTCTGACTCCCAGCCCTGCACAGCACCATCCCCAAGAGTCACACTGTGCTTGAGAGTATAGTCCTAATGCTTCTTGATCTCTGTCAGGTTTGGTGCTGTCATCATCACCCTGGGGAGCCTGTTCAGTGCCCAAGCACTCTGAGGGAAGAAGCTTTTTCTAATATCCAACCTAAACCTGCCTTCTGGCCATTTCCTTGGCTCCTGTCACTGGTCACCAGCACAGAAAAGAAATTGGTGTCTGCCCCTTCTCTTCCTGTCACGAGGAAGTTGTAACTGCAAGGAGGTCTCCACTCAGTCTCCTTTTCTCCAGGCTGAACAGACCAAGTGCCTTCAGCCAGTCTTCATACAGCTTTCCCCTTCACCATTTCCATTGCCCTCTTTTGGATGCTCTCTAATAGTTTAATATCTTTATTATATTGTGGTGACCAAAACTGCACACAGCACTCAAGGTGAAGCCACTCCAGTGCAAAACAGAGTGGGACAATGCCCTCCCCACCGGCAGTGCTGCACTGGTGCCCCCAGAACAGGGATTTCCCTCCTGGCTCCAGGTCGCTGCTGGCAGCTCCAAATGGCCCTTGACCCGGACCCCCTGGTCCTTTTCTGCTGCACTGCTCCCCAGCATCTCATTCTCCAGTGCGTCCATACCTCCAAGGTAATACATCTGCACCATCCCAGGTGCAGAATCTGGCACTTTACCTTGTTGAACTTCACATGGTTGGTGATTGCCCAGTCCTCTCATTTGTTGAGCTCTCTCTGCAGGGCCTCCCTGCCTTCAAGAGAGTCCACGGCTGCTCCCAATTTTGTATCGTCTACGGACTTGCTTAGTGTCCCTTCCAGTCCTGTGTCCAAGTCATATATGAGGATGGTGAAGAGGACAGGGCCTAAGATGGATAGGTCTGTATTCATGGACTGTTGTTACTGGTTCTTCTAAGTACTTCTCTTTCCATATATCCAGGGCTACAACTGTTCGTTACAAAGGCAGAAACCTGCGTATCAAAGCTCCCATGTGCAGGGCTTTGAAGAAACTCTGTGATCCAGATGGTGAGTAGAGGATGCTGGAACCAGGAGGGTGTTCTAGAAGATGGCTGGAAGCATAGAAAGTGAGCAGGCTTATTCAAGTTTCCCTTCACTTGGCAGGGAAATTTAGGCTGTTGCACATTTGTCCTGGGCACAGTATTCTGTCTTGGCCTGTTTGCTTGTGTAAGCCCAGGAGCTCAGGACTCGCCCAGTTTTCTTACCAGCTAAGATGAAAATACCCACATCAGACCAGTTCACTGCTGCTTTACACATTGTGCTTTCACTGTATGTGAAGGTGCCAGTGAATCAGGAGCAGTATAGTGTTCAGCACTGAACATTTTCAAAATTTTTTACCTTCTCTTCAGCTTTGTGTGATTTCATTTTGGGCTGTTTTCTTTCCTCATTCCCATGTAAGTAGAATCAGGCTGTTCAAAGGTCTTAAATACTGTGTATCGCTCAACTGGAATCCCCAGTACCACTGCAGTGTCCAAAGGATAAGAACATATTGGAACAAAAGGTAATTAAGGAAGTAGGCTCCACTGGGGAAGCTGAGCTGCCCGAGTTGCCTGTACGTGGTGGTGGTGTCTGATCTTTTGTATTGTGTAATTGAGCGTACAGTGTTGTGACTGAGTTGTCCTTGCTTTGACCCTTTGTGCTTCATCTCCATTCAGGTGTGAGTGATGAAGAGGACCAAAAGCCAGTACGACTTCCTCTCAAGGTGCCTGTGGAGTTGCAGCCACGGAATAACCACGCGTGGGCTCGAGTACAGAGTCTTGCTCAGAACCCACGGCTTAGGTAATGGAGAACTGCTTGTGGTGCTCAGAATAGAGACATAGATGAGCAGCATCTTAGCCCTTTCTTCTTTCTTCAGGGTTCTCTTTGCCAGTTGGCAGTTCATCTTTGATAATGCAGTTGGCCTAAGTGTACTTAGTCTGAAGCCTTTGTCCAGCCAGCGTGCATTGTTTGTAAACATGAGTTATCACGTGGGAAAATTAGATTACCATTATTCTTTATATCTTTTAATTTGAGTAATGAAGGAGCTACTTGCTTTGGAGATGAGTATAGTTTGTGCCACCTAATGTCAGAGCAGAAGGCAAGTAAAATGGAGATAGTAGCCTTGGTTCTACTAAAATTTGTATTGAATGTACCATAGAAAGAGAGGAGGGAACATAGAGTGGTCAGAGGTGCCTGCATCAAGGCTCTGAACATTTCATCTGCACCCAGTGATTAAAGCAGCATGGAAGGTGTTTGTAGCTTCTCCCTTGCAAAACGTTGTTGGTGCAGCTGTGCAGTGTCATCAGTGGCTCTTCATCCTGGTACTTCTATCTGGGCCAGAACTTGGGGCAGCACACATGAGCCCTCCATGATGTTGAGTGTTGTTTTGGATGCAGCACTTCAGTGTAGTGACCAAAGATTGTGATAAAAATATCCATTCTCTTTTCTGCATTTGGTTCATTTAGTAGAATGCTTTCAAAAAGTAAATATTTAAAAGTCTTTTGTGCCCCTTTTTGTCTTTTTTTTTATACTTTAAGTAGTAGCTTTGTGCCTTGCCTGCACTTTTGCAGTTCAGCTAAGTCCTGCCATCTTGTCCTATCTTCTTCCATCTGGAATAAGATAGTTTCTTGAATCATGGCAGTCAAGTTTATCTGACTGGCTTTTAGAATATGTGAGTTATCACAGTTGTGAGTTAACCTAGATTTAAAAGTTGTGGGATAACATGGTTTTGGTTTTGTTGTGCTTTTTTTTCTTAGTGCTTGGGAGTGTTCTTTGTGCTGGCATTATAGAATGCCAGTTATTCCTTAATTCCCCTTCCAGCATCAAGATTAGGACTTGGAGTTCCTGCTGACAGTTGTTTGCTTCTCTTGCATACAGGATGATCGTGGAGTTACATCGGAAGGTCTCCAGCCTCCTTGAATTCCTGAAGCAGAAGTGGGCTCTCCATGAAGTGCGGGTTGTATCCTTTTCCTACTCAGTCTGTTCCATGTGGTGTGTCCTGAGAACAATTCCCTTCCTATTCCAAGTTCAATTTTGCATCAGAAAAGTGAATCTACTTCATAAATGTACCAGTCTCTGCTTAAGTAAAGATAGAGGTTAAGTCTCAGCATCACTAATGGAAGCTTCTGTGGGAGATCTCATAGTGTTCTACTTTTACCTCAATTCTTCTCTGTTATGATCCCTTGAAAGCTAGTTAAGCAAAAATTACATTCCTGCCTTTATTTCATTTTCTCAGTGATCTTAGTCTGGTTCATTATCAGTGGGTGACCCCCATACAGCCTGGATAATAACTGACAATTCTGTTTCCAATTTCAGCAGAGAGATTAAGGACAGATCTTTGCAATTTATGCAGTTTCACCAATGAAGGCTTAAGCTAATTGTCAAGGTAGCTGCTGCTACCTGCAATGTATCTCTGCACTGTCAGAGCCATACAGCATTCAGGGTGTCCCTGCCTCTGAACTTTGATCCATGCAATAGAAGAATTTGTAAGTTAACAGTTGTTCTGTTCTGAACCTAGTCCTTCTGACTTGAGGGTTTTATCCTCTTCTTGGGCCTTTCATTCAGGCTTTTCTGTTTAATTTGTGAGCTTGGAAGAAGCAGCAGCATAGCACTTGAAACTCTGAAGGATGTCAGAGCACATAAGGTGGAGTTTGCTGCACTCATGAGAGGCTGCTTTGCTGTGCAGTGTTGGAGGTTTTGCTTGGTTTTGTTGGGGTTTGCTGATTGGGATTTTTTTTTTTACAATTATAATGGTGCGTGAAACAGAAGTAATTTTGTTTGGAATGGATATTTATTTTGGGCTGGTAGCAGGTCTTCACTGCAGTCTTTATCACCACAAAGGATTTCATTTCTGATTATAGTGTCTTCACTATAATCTGTGCTGAGTAGAGAACATGTCCTTGATCAGCTAGGTTTTCTTTTTTTTTTTTTTAACTTGCAAAATAGGCTCCCTGGTGCTTTTCTAGAAGGGGCAGACTATTGTTACATTCTTTGACACATTTTTTTTAGCGTAAAACGCTTGAAGAACAGCAGCTTCAAGACTGCAGAGACTCAGAAACAAGAGGCAGCTTCTCAGAGGAGAAAGTGATGCTCCATCTCTTTCCAGGGGAGAACTGTACCCTCACTCCACTGCCTGGGGTAGCCAGAGTGGTCCACTCCAAGGCCTTCTGTACTGTGCATTGGCAGGAAACGGGCAAATGCAAACAGAACACAAAAGACTCTCACTTACTTCCCCCTGCCCAAATCCTTGGCATACAGAGTGGTCAGGGGACAGCAAGGGGACAGCTGAAATACCTGCGGGGAATGGAAGGTAAGGGTGTGGGAAGGGCAGAGAGCACTGCAGAGCCCAGCAGAACCTTACAGCCTACAGCTGAAGTTTCTGCAAGCACTGAAGATGGTGCCCCAGAGCCCATCCTGGTGGAAGGAACAGCCTCAAATCTTGGCATCACTAATTCCCTCCAGAAACTGCCTTCTGGACTTCAGGATCCAGGAGGGCACCAGGAAAAGCTGAGCTCGGTGGCCCCCTGTGTGGAGGGCAGGGAGGACCTGGCTAGTGACCAGGCAGTTGTGCTACCCTCGTGCAGCATGGCATGCACTTGTAGCAAGATCCCTGATGTGGAAGAGCTCTCTCTGCTCGATCCATTCCCACGGTACATGAAGTCCTGCCAAGACCTAATCGTCCCAGAGAAATGTTCTTGCACCAGCAAACTGCATGGGAAAGACTCTGCTTCAGCAGCTGGTAATGCTTCCCCAGTGGCTTTTCCAAGCAGGAGGAGTACAGAGACCTCTGACTCCTGTTCCCAGCTACTGAGAGGTGGAGTGACTTCCCCTGGCAGCGGCAGATGTGAAACTCAGGCCAGCCACAGCCAGGGCCAGCAGCTCGATGCTTGTACCAAGGATATCACAGATGCAGTAATGGAGGATTCTCAAGAGAAGCTGGGCTCCTTGTTTCCACCTCCACCTCAGGGACAATCCAGTACAAAGTCTCTCAAGGATGACCCGAGTCGGCTCTCCCAACAAGTTAGAGAAGAAGGATGGAGCCTGCGAACCTCTGAGAGCCTTACTCTGGCTGAAGTCTACCTCATGATGGGCAAACCAAACAAGCTGCAGCTGGAATATGACTGGTTGGCTGTCTTGGAGCCAGAAACCCAAGATGCTAGAGAGCAAACATCTGAGTCCAGTGCTGTCCCTGCATGTCCTACCTTTCACAAGCAGAGACTCTTGAATTGCCTTTTGAAACTCATCTCTACTGAAGTCAATCCCAAACCAGTAAGTAGCTCTTGTTCATGCTTCAGATACTAAACTCTAATTTCATTTGGGGAATAATTGCCCAGTTGTGCATTCACAATAAATCAGTAACTAGCCATATCAAGGGCTTTGGAGATTCCTCTGTTTAAATTATACAAAAAACACAACACAAGACAGCTGGCTAGAGAGTGGACTTTGCTTCAGTATGCTTTTTACACTGCCTTTTAGCTTCTGGTTTGTTGAGTCTCATTGGTATTCCTGTGAACATTTAATGTGACTTCTTGAAAGATCAATAGTGAGGTGAGGTGCCTTCTGTTCTCTCTCAGATTCACGGAACCTTAGAACAGCCCAGGTTGGAAGGGGCCTTGGAAGATCATCTAATCCAACCTTTTGTGGGAAATGGAGTCTAGATGAGATCAATATTCCACATGTAAACTGCATTGATTTTCAGTGTTTATGTAGTTCAAATTACACAGTGTGACAGTGAAAAGAATGTATTTCTTCAGAATAGCAGAGTCAATAGAGCTGCACCTGCCACAGCTGATTTGTGTAAAAGTTCCCAGACTCCAGGACAACTGTTTAACAGTCCTAGAAAAGTACCTTCCTCCTTAGGCAGACCTTAAGGAATGAACTTGTTTTCCTTCTTGTGCTTTGTAACCTGTATTTAAGATTTGCCCCAGTGATACCTGGGCAGCCAATTCCACCTAGTGCAGCCAATTGAAACTTAGGAAAACATCTTTTAAAAAGACGACAGAGTTCAGCAGAGTTCAACAGAGTTCTGCTCAAATGCCCCAGTAGATATAATGAGCTAAAGATTCTGTTCCACCCAGGATGCAAATATATCACTGTTCCCAAACACCGAGTTCTTTGTGATACAGCCCCCCTCAAAGTTCCTTTTGATTCTCATTCCACAGACATGGAATGAATGATGCAGGTCTGGATATGGACTTTGGTCTGACAGCTCACAAATCTGGGATACTGTTTCCTCTTTGGCATCTACTTTTACTTCTGGTGACACAGGTGACAGCTAGGCATGACATGACGAAACAATCACAAACTATAAAGAAGGACATCCCTGAGACTTGGGGGGAGAGGAATTGAAGCGAGGGAGAAACAAGCAGTTAGGATTTGCGTGTATTTTCCTGTCACTTTCACATTCTTGGCCATCTTGAAGTCGCATAGTACTACTGAGCAATGAAGAAGCTCTTTGGGATTTGTACCATATTGTACATTCCAGCAAAAAGAAGGAACACAACTTTTCATTTGTCAAATACCACTTTATTCTCACTGTTTTTCAGAAAAACATACTCTCCTTGCAGCATGAACATTGTGGCACTGATATTGCAAAGGCCAGGAAGATATTTACTGCCTTACTGAAAGCACTGTAGACATCTTGAAAGTTGCATTTCATCAAATAATGACAGGAACCATGATATTTTTGCCACAGGGTGTTTTAAGAGGAAGGATTGATTGTGTGCATGCCTGCTGTTTTCTCCAGATAATCTGTAACAGCCAAAGCAGCCAGCTGTGCTGTAGTTCATTCCTTAAATGAAAATTATCAGCATTAAACAAACTGTGAAGTGGCATTGCAGTTGAGCAGGGGTTGTAAATTTAAGTCTGTGATTGCACACAGATTCCTTAAAAAGGGAGAGTTTTCTCAAAAACAGTTTAGACAACTTAATTAAACAACTGGATAGGCCTGGAAAATTATTGAAGCACGTGTCTCTTGTTAGTGCTGTTACAGTATAAAAGAGAAGGGAAAAAAATCAAAACTCTTACTTGATTACAATTAAGAGAGAATTAAAATGTTTTTGTCCAGATGTATTTCTCACCAGAGCAGCCCTCTGAAGTTTATGAAAAATAGTTTTGCACTGAATTAAAACCAACACCTTTAGTTTTTTCTCTTTCTTTCTATCCCGAGGTGAGCCAGCATACTGCGTGAAGCTTGTTGAGTGTTAACTCAATTGTAACATAAATTGATATATTGAATTGGTGACATCCTGCTAAATGGGCAGGAAGGTAATTTCAGCTGCCCCTTACCCTCACTCGGTGGTATTGCTTAGAGTACTTTAAAGTATTGTAGCATGTCAGATTTTAATTATAAGGCTTCCGAAGTACAGTGAGTTTCACAGTTTGTTGGACCAGCACACAGTGTTCATTTAATGTGCCTTTTCAGACACCCGAGATGAGCTCCATTGCCACGTCACCTATAAAGCCTGCTCAGGAGGAGCAGTCCCTGACTCCCCCAGGAAAGATGATTGCCATCAACAGCAGAAGTCCAGGCTGCACACGGAACCAGTCTGCCCTTCGCAACAAGACCTTTTCTCCTGGTGCTGCTTCCAGCTGCTCCGGTGAGTGTTCCTAAAAATCCACTTGACACAATAAACTTACTGATGCCTCACACCACGACGAGAACTTCCCAGTGGTGGAACACTGGAAGGAGGAGTGCTCTTACTCTTAGGAACTTCACTGTCTGAGAACATTGATGTGCGTTAATTTGCTTTAGAATTGTCCTAAGTCCAGTGCTGCTTTGAATCTTGAATAACAATGCACATCCATAACTCAGTTCAGAGTCCAGAAGAACTCTTCTTAGTCGCTCTTAGAAAAGATGCTTGGGTTTTCTTGGGAGCTGTGTCATGGTTTAACCCCAGTCAGCAACTAAGCCCCATGCAGCTGCTCAGTCACTCCCCTCTGGTGGGATAGGAGAGAACTGGAAGAGTAAAAGTGAGAGAACTCATGGTTTGAAATAAACACAGTTTATTAGGGAAAGCAAAGGCCATGCATGCAAAGCAGAACAAGGAATTCATTCCCTGCTTCCCCTGGACAGGCAGGTGTTCAACCATGCCCAAGGCAGCAGGGCTCCATGGTATATATCAGTAACTTGGGAAGGCAAAAGCCTTCACTCTGAATGTCCACCCCTTCCTTCTTCCCCCAGCTCCATGTGCTAAGCATGAGCCTGCCATGGTGTGGGATATCACTGTGGTCAGCTGGGATCAGCTCTCCTGGCTGTGTCCCCTCCCAGTTCCTCATGCATCCCCAGCCCCCTCACTGGCAGTGTAGAGCAAGGAGCACCAAAGGCCTTGACCAATGTAAGTCCTGCTCAGGAATAACTACAGCATCCCTGAGTTATGAACACTCTTATGAACACAAATCCAAAACTACCACTGAGAAAATTAACCCCTTCCCAGCCTGAACCAGGGCATGCTGACTGGCACATGGTGTGGGATCTCAAAGAGAGTATCAGCTTACAAAACAGGCAAGTAAATGCCCAGTGTAAAATCCGTTGATAAATATTACTGAAAATTTTCTGTGCCACTCTACCATTACAGGTTTAAATTAAATACTGGGAAGAAATTCTTCCCTCTGAGGGTGGGGAGGCCCTGGCACAGGTTGCCCAGAGAAGTTGTGGAAATGCTCAAGGCCAGGTTGGATGGGGCTTGGAGTAACCTGAGATAGTGAATGGTGTCCCATTTATTTATGAAATAACTTATAAACAGTGTAAAATAGCTCTGTGTTTGTTTATCTTCCCCTACATAAGAAGTGGTGGATATAGTTTGTTTACTGGGATAGGCCCTCAGGTATGCCTACAAGCTCAGCAGATAAACTGATTATCATGATCTATGTGGGGCTGAAAACAATTCTGTTTTCTGAAGTTGTGTAACATTACATTTAATCGCCTACTTCCAAGAATTTCAAAGCAAGTATTATTACTGGTATCCATAGCAGGTAAATATTACTGGTATATATTACTGGTACCCATAGCAGGTAAATACTGTCAGTTTGCATGTAGGACAACTGAAATATGGAGAGATTCCTGATTTTGGAAACAGCTGGTAACAGAGCCAGAATCCTTAAATCTCAGCTCTCTATGATCCTTAGTTACTAAAGAGTTATTTCCTTTTTGTTTCACTTTATTTCATTTAAATTGCTGTTAAAATCTTCTAGGTTTGAGAAACCTCCCTAGACCTCTCTTGGTGGCTAGTCCTTCAAGTTCTGGGAGCACTGAGGCTGACAGTGGTCTGTTTGCAGTCCCCACGACACTGCCCCCCAACAGCCGCCATGGGAAGCTGTTCCTGCCCAGCAAGGAGGCAGAGCTGACCTTCCGGCAGCACCTGGACACCATCAGTGTAAGTGAGATGGCTGAACAGAAAATGCAGCATGGTGTGCATGAGCCAGCTTCCAGGAGGTATCACAGAGATTCTGAGCTCATCAGAAAGTATGGGCTGCCTTGTGAAGCAGTGCTTCTTATCATGCTTAAGTTTAGCTTGTGTTAACTGAAATGAGTCAGATTTTGACTATGTAACTGTGCTTTGAACTGACATTACCTGTTCAGGTAATTCAAATCTGAATGCCATCATACAGCTCAATGACACTGATTTGCTGTCTAATTAAGTTGCTCCAGCAAATATGTGTGCCAGATTTAGCAAAAACTGATCTCCTGATGTGCAGCTAATTTTAACATGGCCTCATTGCTGGTATTTAAGTCAAATTCGAATTTTTATGTACACAATCTCAGTAAGAATTTCATAGGAAGGTGAAGTAGTCAGTAATGAAATGGCTTTTTTGGGACAAAGCTTTATCTCCATTAAAAAAAGAAGAAAAAATACATTCTTGGTGAAAAATACTCTGACTCTAGCAGAAAGGATATTGTGCTGTCTGAAACAAAACACAGTATTTTAGTTAGCTCTTAATTCATCTTTGTTGAAAACAAGAATTTTGGGGATAGAATTTATTCTGTGTCTGGATGCTTACACTACTTGTAATGCTTTTCCTGTTGTTGTCCAGATGCAGTCGGACTTCTTCCTGCCGAAGCCGCGGAAGTTACGGAACAGGCACTTGCGGAAGCCACTGGTAGTACAGGTCAGAGCAAAGTGCAAATGCCTGGTTTGCCCTCTGAGTATCAGTAAGGTTGCAGGGATTTGCACATAACAAATAAAGTGAATTTCCTTCATGCATTCACATTTCCTTCATGGAAGTGTGAAGCTGAAATTGTGAAGGAACAAACACTTCAGTCTCTAGTGTAACTGGCCATGTTACGTTCCCTGTATGAAGAGTATCAGCAACAATGGAAGTCCAATGCCTAAAGTGTTTGGAAAAATAAAAAATCCTCTGGAAGAGGCTTCTGGAACCTCCGAGCAGGTTCTGCTACCTGGGCTTTCTGGCATTGGGGCGGATGGGGTGTGTTCCTGTGCTGTCCTGTGCTGGCAGTGTTGGAGCTGGCAGCCCTCTTAACAACAGAATCTTCCTTTATATCCTTTTCCTGCTCTGTAGTGGATATAAGCCTCTGTAGTGGATATAAGCCTCTGTAGTGAAATAAGCCACAACACACTTTGAAAGAACAATGATTCCGTTCCTGTGCTGGGGGCTTGGAAAGAGGTGTATGGAAGGAGTGGGCTGTTGTGGTGCTCTGGTGACAGACAGGCATTATTACCCTCCTCCAGACTGCTCTGATAATGCTGAAAAAAGGCACATGTCACTGGGACACAGAGGCAGGTGAGAAAAAAGAAATCTGAAACCTAAATAATGGTAACCTATTGGAGAAAACCAAGTTCCCAAGTGTCACTATACGATTTTTTTTCATTTCTGTTTTATATAAGAGTAGTGGACACAGAAATTACCCCTAGACTATTTTTTGGTCCTGAGATCTTCAGATCTGGGCATTTTCATGTGTTTTAAGAGCTCCCAAGTACACACAGCTACCTCACTCATCCACACTTGCTGAATTTTAATATTTTTTGTAGATCACGGCTGTAATTCTGAGAGAGATTTGAAAATCACTGCAAGTATAATCAGAGAGGATTATAGTTCTAATCAGCATTCTCTGAGAATTTTCCATGTGGAAATATTTTCCTTTAGTAGTTTACAGAGAAAATACATAATTCCTTTCTGTAGCTTTTTTCTCAAGAGCACACTGATCCCATTGCTGTGTCTGCTGCATGATAGTAATGCCAGGGAAATACTCTGCTTACTCTGGAAGGTCTTGTGAGCTCCTGCAACTTATACAATGAGTGTTACTCTCTGTCTGTGTTTAAATCTGCTCTGGTTTATTGTTTCTCTCACATAGAGAACACTACTGCCCAGGCCATCTGGAAATCCGTCCCAGCATGTCTGTTCCTTTTCTATCTTATCCAACTCATCCATTACAGGTGAGTCTAGCACTTCTGTGAACTGAAAAGTGTCCCTTAAAACTGCACAAAGAAGTAATTTCTAAAAAGAAGAAAATACTCATTCAAAATTACAGTGTCACCAGCCTGCAGGATGATGGTATTGCTCTCCTGGGTCATTGTTAAGCAAGTTGTGCTTTTGATAAATTTTTTTTTTCTTCAATTTCCCAAGACTAAAGTCATGGAAGAGCAAGCAGTTCTCAAGAGAGAGACGAAATTTGGAATAAAATACTTAAGAATTTTTGTTCTATAGGGTATAATAATTTGTCTAGATTTTATATTGGACTTTCCCTAGTACGTGGGATACTGTCTAAATTTCATACAGCATAAGCAATCCACTGCCCATATGTCCTTTTCTGCTGGTATGCTCTGGAGTATAGTGGTAGTACAGGTGATCCCCCATGAAAGTCAGCATGAGACCTGAAGGGTTGTCTTCATTGACAGGATGAGAGCAGCTCCAATAGCACAGCAGCACTTGCTGTTGCATGTCTGTAGCAAGACACTGCTTAGCTCACATCTCTATTTTAGCTCTCTTCCATCGTCTCCACCACTTGCATTCCTGCAGCTTATCCTGCTGCTTTTTGGAATTTATTTGCTTCCATTGAACTGTATTGTGTTCTGCTTTAAAGGTGTTAGATTTCATTTGCCTGAAAGGTGTTAATGCTTCCCCCTAGGGAGAGGTTCATTTCGGCCAATCCAGTCCTCATTGACTAAAGCTGCTGTTTCTCGTCCAATTGTGCCCAAAGTTCTTCCAACACAGGCCACCAACCATCTGTCTAGTAAGTCATTCTGAATTCTGCAATAAAAGCCATGCTGCTGTCCTCCAGGCAGATACTGTCTCACAGCAGAGAGTGGGTTCCATAATTAGAACAATTAATGAGGTGAAAACAGTGACTGCATCTGCATTTTACCTAGAGGATTCTTTTGCGATGAGAAGACATTCAGATATTTGAAATGGATTTTAAAAGATCTGGGTGAGGTTGCCCTTACAACAACTTATGTTTTTTACATTGAGTCTATGGCTGCCAGAGGCAAGATAACAAAATAAGACTCTACTGTTTCTAGAGCTCCTCTAGTAACCCATAGGAAATTTCTGGAAATTGCATAATGAAATACTTACCCATGTGGAGGACAAAAAAAAAAAAAAGAAGAAAAGGATGGGAGGGGAACTGTGATGTTTCTCAACCATTTTGATATACCTGCTAAGAGTTTATAGCAGGGCAGAAAAGTTAAACATTTTAGCTAAAAGCAGTATTACCCTTGGTGCAGAGAAGCAGCTGACTCAGATGATCAGATCATTACCATTGCTGCTTTTTTGTAAGGGTTGAGTTTTGACTCTGGGTAAGTTTAAAAAAATAATCTTTTCGATGATATGATAGAGAATCAAAACAAAGTGAAGAAGAAGCTTGTAATATATTTTTTTATTTTTTGTTTCATACAAGGTGCTATTGACTTGGCAGCTAAAAGTGCTGGCATTATCCCTGGTAGCCCCATGCCTGTCCTGGATGCAGATGGTTTGCCAGGTGTGTCTCCATTGTCACCGGATGCAGTGCCCACGGTGGTGACAGGGCAGGAGCCAGCAGTAGCACATCAGAACGGAGGCTCCATCACCACTGTGGAGGTCAGAGGCTCTTAAATGAGCTTTTTTCAAGTGCTTAGCTGTCTTGCTCTTTCATTGTATAAAAAAGCTGTGTTGTTATGACTCCTCAGTCAGCTTTCTCCTGGGGCTTGCTGTTAGACAGTGCTGTCACACAGACCCAGTCTGTGCTGTGTAGTGTGTATTTGGGGTTGAGGGATCAAATCATCATCGCCTTGAATAAATTTCTATCCTGTCAAATGGTTTGCAACGGGTAGAGCATTGAATTTGGCCATCCAGGAATCTGGCTTGAAAAGAAATGATGACATTTCAGAAATTCAGGAGGGATCTGGGGCAAAACATGGACTTTTTGGGATTGTATTTGTAACGGAAACCAATTTCTCCTTGCTGTTTCTTTCATTGAGATACATGTTAGTCCATGTCAGTCTATGTCATGTTCTCAGGCAGTTGATGGACAGTTTTGAAAGACATGAGATGTATGAAGAGCACGGATAAATGGTGATAGGCCTTTATCTCTGCTGTCTCTGACTGGTCACTGACGTGGTCTCTGTTGTGGTTGCAGGGCTCAGGCCCAGGGTGCCGGGTGCCGTACATCAGCCTGCCGACCCGGCCTGAGCAGGATGGCTTCCAGGTACAGTGGGTGCTGAAGGAGTGGGCAATGTTCTGTGAAAATTGCTGGTATTGCTAGTTAAAACTCTGTGCTCCCAGGTAATTGTGCACCATTGGGACCGTCCGGTGGAAATTAAATCCCTAGCATCTGAAGAAATTTAAAGAAATTTAGGAAAGCTGCTTCAATATGTGTGTGTGTCATTCCCTAAAATCAAAGTGAAGCTGACAGTCCCTGACCTGTGAAGGACAAACAAGCTTTGCATATCTCCTAATAGAGTGGAGGAGTTTATAATCACTCTGCTATATCTGTGTGTGTATTTTAGACATCACAAGGAGAGATTTCAGCAGTTCACAGTCCTGCTGCCTCCATGCTGCTAAAGGAGGAATATTAGGACTAAAAGTGGGATTGTAATCTCAGCGTCCTTTCCAGAGATTCACTGCTCATTGTGCTGGTTCCAGTAAGACATAGATACTTAAGAGTAACTGTGATGGCAGTTAAATTGTAGGAGTGTTGTCATCCTGTCCCCAGACTCTTTCTCTGGTGGGATCCAGGGCCTGGTGCTGGATTTCTAAGCCTCAGAATACAGGCTCTTCTTTTCTTCAGTGGAAGCACTTTCCATGCTCCCTGTGATGCCTGCAAGGGAAAAAGGTCAAATTAGTTTGTTGGAGAGCATAAAGGAGATTAAGACTTTTTTTTTATGGGACAGATGTTAGGACATGGACCTATGAGGCATTTATTGTGGTAATGGGGCCTTGGGTTCTGGTCCTTGCTCTTAGGACAGCTATGTGTACACTACATCAGAAAAAAATGCTACAATTCTACGATGATGTACTGGTAATGAGACTCCTTAAAGATCAGTTAAATTTTGGGAAGTCTGGCTGTAAAAAGGGAATAAATGTGAGTTACCAGTTTAAAATATCTGTATACTCGTCCATCAGTTAAAGGATTTTTGCCTATACAAAGGCAAATTAATACATATTTATTTGGAACTATCTTGTAGATTTATCAAAATTATGCTCATTTTAAGATTATGCTTGTTCTGTTATGTAGGCTGTTTTAAATATTCGTTGCAATGTTACAGACTCATATTTTTTCAGATTATTTGGCAGGATATGGGCTGAAGCTTATTTGTTTATGCTTACAGGTACTTTTCATTAAAATAATACAGATTTATTGTATAAATAGTATATTCTTCTAATTTAAGCATATTATCTACTGGATTTTTCCCCTTAAAAATCTGGTTTTAATCTGATACTCAAGAACCAAAATGTTGATTTTTAGTTTTCAGAGTTCTTGGTACGTTTATGAACAATTAATTCCGTTTCTTGCAACAGGGTACATCAGTCCTTTCTCTGCCAGAACTGGCCAAGACTTCTCTCCAGAATGGTCTGTCCACCCCTCCACTTCCCTCGTCAGAAGCTTCCAGTACTCGGCTCTCTCCTCCCAATGTTTCTGCTCTCTTGGATATTTCCCTGCCTGGACCACCTGAAGATGTGCTTTCCCAAGGGGAGCCTGCCACTCAAATCAGTGATTCCATCATTGAAATAGCCATCAGCTCTGGCCAATACAGTAAGTCTAAAATTAGCTGAAGTCCGCCCATGAACTTAAAAAACAAAATCCCTGACATCTTACATAGCAGCAGAAACTTTTCCAGGAAGCAGTTCTTGGGTTACGAGGTTTTTGTGGGTTTGTTTTTGTTCGTTTGTTTGTTCCAAATACCTCTTGGAAATAAAGTTCTGTGCCAGGCCTTTATTTTCTAGCAAATATGGGGCAGGGGGGGTTACTGTTGTTGTTTGGGGTTTTTTTCCTTTCTAAATAAAAAGTGGTGCAGTGTCCTGTGACTTTACCATGTTGACTGAATCCGTGATCCCTGACACTGGCTTACAGGTGAAGGTGTTTCTCTCTCTCCTGCAAAGCTGAATGGCAGTGACAGCTCCAAAAGTCTTCCGTCCCCATCCAGTAGTCCTCAGCAGAACTGGATTGCATCTCCCACCCATGATCCCCAGTGGTACCCCAATGACTCCACAGACTCCTCCCTCAGCAGCTTGTTCTGTAAGTGTCCAGATACAGAGAAGTCCAACCAAAAAGTGCTTTCCTGTTAACAAAAAAACCCCAAAACACTGTTTATAAGAAGTGAATCCTTTGAAAAATTATAAACCCATTTGGACATTTGTAGAATTATTGCAAAAACTTCTTGCTTTCATTTCCACAGTGTTGCCTTGAGTACATTTTCTCTCTCTTTACAAGTCTGTTCCTGAAAAGATCCTGTTGCTAGACTGGGGCCTGTAGCTTGGGACAAGTAATTCCTTGGCAGTTCCTTGTAGTCTGTTTGGAGCCTGACTGATCAGTTAGGGTGAGACATTTGGATTGTTATGCCAAAATGAACAGATGTCTTTGGCCCTGCTAGTGAAAAAACAGACTTTGTTGTGTGCCTGATAAGTACTTGAGTACTATCTCAAATACATGAGGTCACTCACTGGGTTTGGTTGAGGTTTAGTTGTTGAGAGTTTTTTTATTTAATAGTTCATGGGGCCAGTGTAATGAGTCTCCTTACTCTTAACAGTGTGGTGATGGTATTGATAACACATAATTTTTAAAAGATGGAAGAAATGGATATCTGTCCTCCATTTTGAATTTCATTGGCCTTCTCTTTATCCTCCCTGTTAAAAACACTCAGTGCAGTGACTTACTGATGTGCCTTTTCTTTGTAGCAAGTTTCATCTCACCAGAGAAGGGACGAAAAATGTTACCAACTCCAGTTGGGAACACCAGTGGCACCTCCTTACTGGGACCCAGCCTGCTGGATGGAAACTCACGGGACTCCTTTGTGTCGCGGTCCCTGGCAGATGTGGCAGAGGTATGTCAGCAAATTGCACTTGAGAGTCTGTTTCCTCTTGCAGTGCTGCAAGTTACAGTTACTGGGTACTGTCCCTCAGACCCTCCTGAGATACTTGGAAGGCAGATGTGCTTTGACACCTGCACTTTAGCTCCGTAGAAGAGGATTACAGTCATAACATAAACATGTAAAATTATCTGAGGGTAATTACCTGACACTAGAGCTGCTGTGAGAAGCTGCTGTGGGTGCCTTCTTTTTGCTGAGGGAGGTCCGTAATCACTTGTTGGGTATACCTGTGCTTTGACAGAGAAAGATTCAATCATTCTGTTATGTGTGTCCTACTTTGTAGAGCAGGAACTGAAAATGCTAAAGATAAGAGAAGGTTAATAGTGATGCAGCTGCAATACAGTTGGATGCCTGGTAGGAAAAAACAAATAGGTCCAGAAGGAAGAAGTAGGACATGGCTAATACCAAGTCACCTGAGAGGATGGCAGAAGGTTCTGTGCTGCTGAATTACTGTCTCTGTTGGCAGAGCTATCCCTTTGTTTTGAACTCTTTTGAAGGGGTAGAATGAAGCCCAGCAGTTTTTAAGGCTGTGACACGCTTAAAGACAGAGCTCCCTTTCAGAGGGACAGACAGGAAGAATGAGCCTGTAGCAACATTATGCAGCTTAGCAAGGAAAATGCAAAATCCTGCCCTAGGAGGGGATATAAGGAATAACCCCACAGCAGTATCATCTGGGGACTGGCTGTCTGGGAAGCAGCTCTGCTGTTCCTGGATATGCTGATAGACACAAGCTGAGCGTGATCCAGGGCAGATCCAAAGGTGTGGAACCAAAGGTGACCAATGATGTCATGAGCTGTTTTTAACAGGAACATGGCCAGGATATTGAACAAAACAATGATTAACATGCTCTACTCTGGAGAATAGTAGAGTCTACGTGCTGTGAGACCATGTCTAGAATATTGTCACCAGTTTTGAGCACCCAATATATAGGAGAGAGAGATTAACCCAGAGCAAGTTCAGTTGAGGGTTACCAGGAGGATGAGGCGGTGAAGAAAGGATGATGTCTAGGCTTGTTCAGCCTAGAAAAGGCTTCAGGGTGGGAGGGACCCTGCTGCCTGCCAATGCCTGCTGTAGGATCATTGAGGAGATGTAGATACCCTTTACAGTATGGTGATGGGAGGTGGGAGAAACAAGCATAAGCTGAACTGAGAAAGGTTCTGCTACATCTACAGAAAAACTTCTTTATGTTGAGGATGGGCAGGCAAGGAAACAGGTTGCCCAGAGATGTTATGTAGTGGCTGTCCTCAGAGCTCTCCAGGGCTCAGATCAATAAAGCTCCAAGTGAGCTGGTCTGTCCTTATAGGTGAACCTGCTTTGAGCAGGCAGTTCAATTAGAGACCTCTTCAGGTCCCTTCTAGTCTCAGTTATCCCACAGTGTAGTTATTGACTCAGTACAACATCACATAACTTGTAGTTTCTTGGAGACTTGCCCTTATGGAAGGAATGTGTCACTTCTCTATTGCCCTTTGGATTTGGATAAGGAGGTTCTGTACAGGCCATGTAACCAGGAGCTGCAGCAAGCTCCTGCTGATTCAGTGTGGCATTGGCAGCTTCAGACCTGAAACAACAGATCCACTTTAGGCATAAATATAAAGATTCTGTTTGCTTGGTGGAGAGAAGCTGTCAAGGTGTGTTCTAATTAAAGAAATACTTGATAATTTATTTGCATGGATTTGAAGTGACATTGCTGCCCTCAATATTACCAACTCCCTTTAGAAGAAAATGGGGTAAGCCTCCATATTATGCACAGGAGAGCAGCTCTTGTGGCAAAGGTAATATCTTTAGATCATCTACCTGTGCACCTTAATGCTAAACTGGAGCAGGTAATGCCCATTGAGACTATAGGTGGTTAGGTTTTTCAGAAGCTTGCATTTAGTTGTGGATGAGAAGAGCTGCTCTCTAACTCGGGTCAAGTGAGATAAATTGTCTCTTTCATATGAGGAGAGGCTGGGAATGAAGCTGAGGGAGCCAGACTCTTCTCAGGACAAGAGGCTGCAAGCAAAATTTGAAACACACTAAATTCCACCTGAAGACAAGACATCTATTTTGAAGTAATCGGGCACGGAAACAGGGTACCCAGAGAGTTTTGGAACATCTGTGCATGGGGATAATTCAGCACCTGCCCAACAAGGTCCAGGGCATCCTGTTCTAGCTGACCCTGCTCAAGTGAGATGGTTGGATAAAATGCTCTCAAGATGTCCCTTCCAACCTCAGTTATTCCAGGAAATGGCCCCTGACATGTAGCTCATGTCTTCTCTACTTCTCTTCCAGGTGGTGGATTCCCAGCTGGCGTGCATGATGAATGAGAACAGCATAGATTACATATCTCGGTTTAATGATCTTGCCCAGGAGCTGTCAATACCCGAGCCGACTCGCAGGGAGGTCCTGTTTGATGGAGGAGGTGGTGCTCCCCCGACTGGGGATCTGTCTCAGTGAGGGCATGAACAGCAGGCTGGTGCAGACTGTTGGGCTGAGCCGGAGCTTGCAGCGCTGCAACTCGAGGGCAGCAGCTGAGGCTGAGTTATCCCTGTCATGTGTGCTTCTTTCTAACAGAGAAGCATTGCTTTCAAAGGTCTCAAGAAGTACTTGCAAGTCCTGGAATGTGCAATATGCTGGCAACAACAGAACATGCAATAGCATTTCAGGAGATAGTGTGTCCCTGCATCAGTGATGTGAGATTGCAGGGACAGTCCTGGACTTGTCCTTTGGAATGGCCTAAGCAAGCAGCTCAAGTAGGGATGGGATTGCCACGAGCTCCTGTATATGAATTATTGTTTGCATAGTGATCAAAATGCCATGCTTTTCTATCCACATGAAAGCTGTGGAGGATGAAGGGTAGGGCTGGGTAGGGGAACCATTGTGTATCTTGACACGTCCTAGTTGGCAGTCTTCTTACCATTCGGTCAAACTGAAGTTCTTGCACTCTGTCCAGAGCACTGCCCTCCTCAATGCTGTGTTCTTACAGACCACTCTGTTCCTTTGGCTCTTTGACCATTCCAGTGGGGCTCACATCTGCTTGCTTGTTTGGTAGGGGGGAGCTCTGATCCACCCTCCTCCCATGCTGCTTGGATCCCCTACTTTTAAACCCCATCACATCACAATCATCATCATCACTCTGACTTCACTCATATTCTTAACCTTTGAGATTCTTCAGCACATTGCACAGTTCACCCTGTGAGTGGGAGAGTGCTTTATTGCTCTTCCTGAAGAACAGTTGCTTTTTAGGTCTGGAAACATGGCAAAAGAGCTTACACTAGGAAAACTGTGTCATAATTAGTCTTGGCTTTGCTGGAAACATGTAAATATTGTCATCTTCACAAAAACTGAGGATTTACCTGGGAGAGGAAATAGGAAAGAATATTGTAATGTGTAGGAACAAATACTAGGTTAACGCTAAAGCAGCTGAGATCAGTTTTGTGTCATGAAGAGAAGTGTCAAGTTCTAGCTTAATCCCTTAGTCCTCCCCTACTTCCTCTGTGAACTCCAGGTGCTCTGTAGTACCTCAGCATCATTCTTCATTACAGTCACTCCCAGGCATGAGTGGGTCTGGCACTCCCTCTCTGAAATCGCTGTGCATTTAATATTGTGTTTTACTGTAGGAAAAACCCAGATACTGATTCCAGGGGGTTCAACAGGATAGCAAGTTAATAGTTAATCCATAGTTAATTTCTGGGGAGCTGGTTGTCCATCAATTCTAGCTCTATAACTCAGGAGACTTTTCTTATTCCCTTTCCTTTCCTTTCTTCTTTCCCCTCCTTTCTTTTTTCCTTTCATATCCTGAGCAAGAATACCCACGTTGTGCCCCTTTTGTAAGCACTTGTCTGCTTCTCCAGTTAGAAGATGTCCCTTGGCTGGTGTGAGTAGCTCTGAACTTTTCCAAGGGGCTGCTCCTATATAAACCTCAACTTTGTATTAATAATAAATAAATCTTCTCTATCCCTTAGGCTGTTATCATGGGTTCATTTCCCAACTTGCACTATACTTGGTGGATGTAGTTCTGCCTGCCTTTAGCTACTTGTACAAGGCATTTCTTTGACTGGGAGTCTCTTGTAACTTGCTCACAATGCACTGACTCTGTTTGCTGTTCACCCAGTCCCTTCACCCTGCTTTAGGCAGATGATTTTTAGCTTCTATGGAGTTGGCCTTGTGTTTTCTGTCATTAGGAGAAAATCGAACAAGTTTTCTGATGCACACAGAGCCTTGTTTGAGAATTCTGACAGAATTGTCAGGAAATCACATAATCCTGGAATGGGAAAAGTTGAAGGCTATCACAGAAATGAATGCTGGGCCTGTTTTGTTCTGAGCATTCCCTCTTGGTATGGAAAGGACACCTGTTAATCTCGAGATTCATGCCCACTAAAACTTTTCAGTTTTACTTAGAATTTAGCTGTGTTTTGGTTTGGACTTTTCCAGATTGCTCCCTCCTGGTTTTGGGTTCCTCCATTACTAATGCTGATTATTCTATATGCTGTGTCTCCAGAAATCCTTCAGATTTGCAGGACAAAAGTAGAAGGCACCTACTATGGATGTGGATTACAGAATATGCAGGAGGAAATGTGTTATTTTCTAATCAAGTACTGTCTAAAAAGAAATCTGAACTCTCATTCTTAAACTTCTAAATACTGCAAGAGTAATGTGAGAGTCTCCAGTGTATTTGTAACTTGACAAACTTTTAATCTTCCCTAGTGATGCTGGTAACACAGTGGATATGACACTGGGTTTGGCTCTGAAGTTGCCTAGAATAAAGGCCACTGTTGCTGCACCTGCCACAGGAGTGGAGAGCAGAGCACTTCATCCTGATCCATGCAGGCTTTTTGCCTGGGATACAAGGAGCTGTCAGCTGCCCTGCCTCAGCCTGCCCAGGGGGAAGGACACAGCTGCAGAAAGAAGGCAGCACAAATGGCTATTTTTGATGATGCCATGACATCAGAAAACTTCTAATACCCTGAACCTTTGCAAGTGGGCTTGAACCACCCATTAATAACAAAGTATAAATTACAGAAATCAGTTCAGGACTCAGAATGTTGGGGTTAGAAATGTGTTTGGCATCAGCCACTTAAAAGTTGGCATCAGGAAGCAGAATTTGATTTCAGAAATGTAATGCATTGCAAACTGCTTTTTAAGAAGAAAGCCCTTGGAGGACAGAACTTAAGAATAATTAAGATCATTGTGGTAATTCTGAATTGATGCAGTATTACTATGTGAATGACCATTTAAACCCATCTCTGATCAGACCAGCTCTAGATTTTAGGTGAATGTGCTTTACAATAGTAGTCACCATCAGTTTTTGCCTGAGACTGCTAGAGGAGGTGGTCTGTACACACACATGTGCATGTCCAGATACGTGTGTGGGGGAGGTGGTAATACTCAAAACTACTTCAATTTTAATTATTTTAGCTTCCCCAACAGCAGTAACAAAATCTGTATGAGGGACAATGTCAGGCTAAGTAGACATGCAAGCAAGTGACGCTGAAATGCACACGGAATCATTTCTGAGGGAGAAATTACTTCATTAGGTTAGTACCTTCCTGGGGCTCTGTGAGGTGTTGGAGAGGACTAAGGGACACTAACAGCCTCCAAGTCTAGGATTAACTGCTCTAGGCTTTTCTCTCTTAGTGGCCATAAGGCAGTTCTGAGTAACTGACGAGGTAAATGGCAGAAGCTTCGGTGTCTCCTCACCTGCTCGGTGCAGAGCAGAACCATAGCCCAAGGCCGGATCCACACAGGTGAGTGTGCTCACACTGGCAGAGATCTGTGCAGGGTTTTGCATCCTGATCACTCACACAATCCATTTTATCCTGTATCACTAAATCTACTAAGCATAGGAATAGTAATTTTTTTTTCATACAGCATTGTTAAGCCTTTTTTTGACACCCTCTATATTTCTAAATTGAATTAAATGGCTTGATTCAAATCTAACCTGTAAAGACATCTTGTTTACTGACAGCAGATCCCAGCGTGGAAATTCAGTTGCATTTTGTTTTCTACACTCAGACTTCAGATGCATTTATAAGGAAAATACTGCACTTTTTTTTTAACCTTTTCAAACCTTTGAATCTGTTAATTTCACAGCAATTTGTAAACATTAACTAAGTGAAACCTTGGCAAGCACTACGGCAATAAGTTATCATTAATTATTGAAACATGATAACTGCTTTAGAGCTTATGGTTCTGGCAGCAAAATTTAATACTGTTTCTTTTAATAATAGTTAAGCCATATCATCTAAGGTTTCTGGCTTGTTTGAGATGTGAATTTGTTTTATAGATTATAAATATACCTATATAGTGTATGTATAAAGCAAAATGCCTGTCCTTACTGATTATTTTTTGTACCATACTGTAAATTATATTATTTATTCTTTACCAATTTTGGAAAAAGGTGTTTTGGTTATTTAATATAATATACAAAAGCTGTTAAACTTCTTCTGTTTAAATTTCCAGTTCAACTTGTAAAGCTGTTTTTATTCTTGTGCATAAATACATACTAATACTTGATCTAACTTGCATCTAGTGTGTTCCTTTCTGTTCATGTCATCTCACATTTTTTCATTTAAGCTTTATTTACACGATCATGGCCTTGTGGGGGTGGGGGTTAAGATTTGTCCATAAGGCCAAGCTTTTCAAGGTGATTTAATTGCAGTGAAATCAGTTGCTTAACTCCCACTGGCATCTTCCATCCCAGAATTTTGATGATTCTCACCATGATTAGAGAAAATTTTGGTAGGGTTTTTTTTTTGCTTTATAGCTTCCATTCTCAGTAGTGTCTGCTCATGGTGAGTTTCAGAAATATGGCAAACCAGAGGGCTGGCTATTGTGAATGGCCTGACTGGGGCCATGGGCACCTGTAAAAAGGGGGAGAAAGAGAGAATAACAAATAAGAAAACCACCAAAAAAATTCCCAACCACCACCACCAAGAAGGTACAGTAAAAATGGTAGTGTTTATCTTGGGAGTTTGGGGGGTTTTTTTTCCATTCACAGCTTCAGATAAGCAGAAACTTGGCGGTGGAGGTTGTATTCAGGCCATCATGTTTTATACAGCCACCACCAGAACCACTTTTTCACCCCAGGACACTCAAGAACAGGAAGCCCTGATAGGGTTGCATAGTCTGTCTTCAGAGCTTTCCAAGATAAAGCTAACTAAAGCCCATAGAAAGGTGGGGGGACCCAGCACACCCTGCTTTGGGCAAGTTGGACTCAAGGCCTGAAGTTCCTGTGATCTAGGAACTGTGATCAGTACCTAACTCCTTTTTGTACACTTCCATGATTTTGGTCTCCACAACATGCAAAAAGGCAGCTTTAATGTTGCACTGAGAATGTGCAAGTGTGTAATTGATAAGAAATGAAGAATATTCTAAAAAGCTCAACATAAGTTTTATTAGTAGTATTTTGGTATTTCCTTTGCATCCAAAAAGTGTGTACTTGTCTCTCCCTGTTTACTGAGAAAATTGGGCTATGACCAAGTCTGGGCTCTTTCTGCACAGCTTCTCCCCTCCACCTGCTGTGAGCCTTTATCAGCAAAAAAGACCTTTAAATCTTTTCCACCTTCTGTCAAAGCTGCTACAGAATCTTCTCTCACAAATTAGCTAATTTTGCCCTTGACCAAAATTGAAGACTGTAAAAACAGAAGGAACGAGTCTGAGAAATTATTAGCAAAACAAGATACTGCAGTGATAGCTGGCTTTATTTGATTTGGGGTTTTTTTGTCGTTCAAAAGAAAAGCTGCTAAATTTATGCCTCTAAGTTTACTTCTTGACATATGAAAAGCTGTAGAGCTGTGAAATAAAACCTTCAGCTGAAAATGTTAACTTGTAATGTTATAGTCAATGAAAAATGGTAAGAAAGGCCACGCAAATGCTGTCTTTGCAGATGCAGCTACACCATCTTCCAGTGCAGGTTTGCCAGGCAGCCAACAGCTTTCATGTGGCAGTCATCCCACGCTTCAGCTGCAGAGCTGTGAGCTGATCGGGACTCGTGCCAGGGAGCGGAGTGCCCAGCCCTGTGCTGGCCCCTCCCTGTGCACACTGACACCACCCAGCAATCACAGAATTGATAGGCTGGAAGGGACCACAGTGCACCATCTGATCAGAGCGCATGGCGCAGGGCTGTGTCCAGCTGGTTCTGGAATATCTCCACTGAGGGAGACTCCACCGCCTCTCTGGGCAGCCTCTCCAGGGCTCCGTCACTGCACAGTGAAGAAGTTCTTCCTCATGTTTGGGTGGAACTTCCTGGGCATCAGTTGCTGCCTTTGCCTCTTGTTCTACCGCTTGACAGCGGAGAGAAGAGCCTGATCCATCCTCCTGCCACCCACCTTTAGATATTCATGCACGTTCACGGGCCCCGGACCGGACCGAGCCCCGCTGCCCCTGCCCCACCCCCTCGCTTTAAATGCCCTCCCGCTGCTCGCCCCGCCCTTCCTCCAGCCAATGGCTGTGCAGTTTGCTCTGACGGACGGGCAGTACAACCAATAGAAGGCATCCAGGGTGAGCGCCGACGCGGGTCGTTTTAAGCTTCCCTCCCTCTGCGGGGCTGGTCGCCCAGGCGGGATCTCGAACGGGAGATCTGCGTTCCATAGGCTGCTCGGCATGATGGGCAGCTAAATCGGCCAATGGCCGGGCAAGGCGGGGCGGGCGGCTCGCCCCGCGGCGCGGTTGGAGTGCGGCTGTGGAGCGGAGCCGCTGAGTGCCACCATGTTCCAGGGCGCCGAGGCCGAGCCTGCCAAGCCTAGCTCCAGGTGGGGCTGTGGGGGACGCTCGGCAGGGCGGGGGGAAGAGTCGTGCGGCAGCGCCGAGTCCTCTGCGGGGCTTTGTTCGGGCGCGCGAGGTGCGGGCTCCGGCTGAGGGCCGTGAGGGAGAGAGGGAGGAGGCGGGTCGGGGCCGTGGGCTGTGGCCGAGGAGATCGGCTGCTCCCTGCGGGCCCTGTTCGCCGCGGCGGGCGGAAGCGCAGCCCCAAGCCTCCCTGGCGGCGGACGGAAGGCAGCGCGCGGCCGGTGCCTGCGCCGTGCCTCAGTGTTCTGGTCCCGGGGCCCGGCAGTGGCCGCGGTGCGCTGCCGTGGGCGCTGCCTCGGGCGGAGGCCACGCTCGGAGCGCACGGGGAGAGCCCCGGGCTCGGGCGGGGCGCTGCGGGCTGCCGCGCTCGGCTCCACCCCAGAGCTCCTGCAGGGCCTCGGCGCGGGGAGAGCGGCCCGGCGCTGCGGAGCGCCTCCTGCCGCCGTATTTCCGCTCACGGGGAGCCAGAGGCCCCAGCCTCTCTCTGTGGAGCTCTGAGGGGGAGGATTCAGCACGAACGCCTGCAGAAGCAGATGTCGGCTTGCTTTCGCCCTGCGAAGTTGAAGTATGTAGCTTTGTTTGGAGGCGGGCAGATACCAGAACACCGCAGGCGTGAGCGCCGTGATTAATCCATCTGCGAGGTTGTCGCGTAAGGGACCGAGGAAGGGTTTCGAGATTGTCTAAGAATGCTTTAAGTTTTCCCGCATGTTAGTCGCTCCAAGATTTGACCTGGTTTTAGAAGACTTTTGAGGATGCTCTGGCCCTGGTGTAGTCTCTGAGAAGTGTCTGTTCTCACAGTAATTTTGAAACCCCGTTTGACACATAAATTGGGTTTCCGGGCAGACCGCTGTAACGTGGTAGTTAACAGCGAGCCCAAATGGCCTTACAGCTTGCTCCCCGTTGCCTTGTCGGGTGTTTGTGGTGCCTGAAAGCAGGCTGGAGCCGCTCACAGCTCTGTAGCAGAGCCCGTGGCAGCACCACGGGAACTTAGGAACTTCCTTTAGCGGGTGTGCAGCCTGCTCTCTGCGGCATTTACTATATTGACTCATCGCCTGTGCCATCAAGGGCAAAGGTGTTTGGTTTGAAGACACAGCTTTTGTTCATTCCCTGAACAAAACTTTGTTCAGTGAAAATGAAAATCCTTTTGCAGTTCTTCATATGTAGAACTTGCTCTCATTAAAACTGAGCCTAATTCCAAATCCCGGCAGCAACCACCACCAGCTGTGGAAATGGGAAAATAAGTTTTCCTAGCTTGAAAATCTTTCCTAGAAGATTATAAACAAGTGTTTGCACTTTGAGAGCTTCATAATACAGCGGTATTACTGTTAGAAGTAAATGATGCTGAGAAGATTTTAAGTGAAAGCTCTCACTTCACTGTCAGATGATGTGTTTCTAGTGGTCCTGCAGATGTTACAGTAATAGAGCAAGCAGCTAGTTTGCTGGATCACATTAACTGCCTAGTTAACAATGACACTGTATTTTTAAGGAAGTTTTGCTTTTCCACAATAAAACATGGAACTGCATGTGTAGGAGCTTCTAAAAGCAAAGCAGGACAGAGTTGTAGCATTCTGCTGTTGTGTGCTCTGAAGATGCATTGTATTAACGTACTCTGGATTGATCCTGTGCGTGAGCAGCTTCACAGCTACTGCAAAGAGCGGGCAGTGGTAAATTCAACCATCTTGGAAATGTAATACTTGGGTTCCTCTACCCCCATCGGGGCCACTGCAGAGTATCCTGGGACTTTCAGACCAAGAGCAGGGCTGCATGACACAACTTGCTGTTTGTTTGTGAGTGAGCTGTTCCATGAGCCGTGAGTCTCCGTTGATCCCACAGCAGGAGCACCCCAGGACCTCTGGTCTTGCTTTAGAGCCTGAGCTTCCAAACCTCAACACCTGCTTTCTGCTAGTCTCTTATGTATAATGCAGCTCTTATCTACGTTAATAAACAGTCTGAATACTGGTAAAACTTCAGTGTTTACTTTCAGGCAGGATTAAAAAAAAAAAAGTTATGTAGGGCATCTTGAAGTAGTGGATAAGCCTTCCACAGGTTGGCTGAAAGGCTTAATGAGGAAAGGGCATTCAAATTGAAGTGTATTAGCATGTAGGGGATAAAAATAAGGATCAGAAGAACTAATTAAAATTCTCCAAATCTGCCAGAAGAGAACAAAGCAATTAGTAGAGGCTTTTAAACTTGCAGAATAGGGCTCTTGATTTAGCTGTTTTAGAGGAGTTCACAAACTTCTGGTCTGCTGGAGGGGAGGGAGAAAAGGCAGATTTAGGTTTTGTAGAAGATAAAGGGTTTTTTTCACAGTTTGAAAGACTAAAACAATACCTTCCCAAAGGAAGAAAAACCCAACACACCTGGCTACAAGGAAAAAAGATGTCTCCATATAAACTGGCATAATACTGATGTAAACTAAAATGACTGTGAAGTATAAACTGAAGTTACCATACAGTATATGTTAAATTTCTGTGTACTCTGTTGAAGCAGCTCATCTTGGCTTGCTGAGTTTTCAGCGTGCTGTTTTCCTTTTGTAGGATTTACAGGTGAAATCTGATTTTCTTCCTCGGTGTGGGGGACCTGCATGTCTCACTGCTGTAGAACAGGGAGGAGCAGTGCTCTGGAGGCCACACAGCAGGAAAATAGCTTTGTAGTCTCCCACATATTTGGTTGGAGGGAGCGAGTGCAAAGCCCTGTCATCTTTGTTGGCATCAGCTGACAGACTTTGTTGCTGTAGTTCAAGGTTATTTTTGGTAATTCCTGTGAATGACTTAGTTGTCTGACTTGGTATTAGTTCAAATTTTATTAACCTGGTGTCACTGGCATTTGAAAGTTTATGTAATGCTTGGAAGGTTCCCAGCATTTCAAAGCTCTTGAAATTGAGATGGGAAATCCACTTTGTGTGTGTAGAGTCAAGACATTATTTTGTGTGATGTGGGCAGAAGAGGTACCTGTGCTGATTTCTACCTTGTAAGCACCACCAGTGATGCCTCTGGTTAATTTGTTCAACAGCAGGGTTTTCTTAGTGTGAGTACTAAACTGAAAATAAGAGGACAATATAAGATTAATCTGTGTTAGATTTATTTGGATGAAGTTTCTTTACTGAATTATCAAGACTTTTAATCTTAAAATTGATTTTCTCTAGGATTTCTTTCTGCAATAGAAAACCATTAAAACCCATTGCAGGAATGAGAAGTAATTTGTTTCTTATGACTGGCTATTTTTCCTAAACCAGAAAAATTCTGAATGTAGTTATTTTATTATTCCTTTCTATGCTTGTAGGCATGTGTTAAGCAAACAACATGGTAAATTGAGTGAATCTGGGGTGTAAAAGACTCCAGCTGTATAAACAGCTTTTTACTTCTTTTCAGTTTCTTTGCTGGTATACTTAGTGTAGTTGGAATGCAAGAAAGGCTAAAGGTGGTTATAAAACAGCTGAAAAGAATAGATAAAGTAAAAAAACATTTAAATTATGTGAGAGGAGTCCACTTTAACAGAGATCCCTTCCCAAATTACTTTTTTGTAGAGTTCCCTTTTCCTTCAGTCTCCTCACTTTAAGTACTTCAACTGCTTCATGGTTTCTGGACTGTTGTGAAGGATTGAAATTCATAATTTACCTACACAATGTCTGCTTTCATAGTGGGTTTAAGTCTTCTAAAATATGTGGAGAGCACAGAGGCTAGTTGGATCTGCAGTCTGTTGGACACTAAATTGTAAATAAATAAGCTTTGTATGATCTAACCTGTGCTTTGGACAAGGAGTTGTCCTGTCTGCTGAAATTCTAGTTACTCCTTAAGCTAAAGGCATTTATTGAGTTCACAGTCATACTAAGGATTAAAATACTGAAACTGGCCAGTAAAGACAGACCCTCTGAGGCTAGTACTGTCCATATATAAACTATTCTCAGATTAAAAGAGGAACTTTTTTCTTCTTCATCCCAAAAGGCCTAAAACTGCATTCTGCATCTTGAGGTGTTAAATGCACACAAAGCTCATTTTCTGACAGAGCAGCCAAATATCTCTACTTTTGAGAAATTAAACTGGAGTAGATCTTGGCACCAAGAGGAGAGCCTCATTTTGTGCCTGGTGTAGCTCACCTGCCATGACATGCTGCTGTCACAGGGCTCGGGAGAGGAGGGGTTGTAATAATTCACTGACATTTGAATTGTGTTCAGGTACAGTGGGATCGAGATCTTGCCATTTATAACTGTTCCCTTGGTTTAAAACCAAAGGTTACTTTAGGTTCCAGATCAAGGGTTCAGATTAGAAGTAGTATAACTGAGCTACTACCTTTTCTCAGCTGCTAAGACTGTGGGTAATTGGTAGATGTAACTGTAAAAATTAGTTTTGATACAGCATCCCAGGATCATTAAGGTTGGAAAAGTCCTCTGAGATCTTCAGGCGTTCAACTTCTGACTGCTTGTCAACTAGAGCAGAGCTTTCAGTGCCACATTCAGTCATTTTGTGAGCACCTCTGGGGATGGTGATTCCACCACTGCCCTGGGCAGCCCATTCCAATGCTTAATAACCCTTCCTTTGAAGAAGTTCCTCCTGATGTTCAGTCTGCCCTTCTGTGGCACAGCCTGAGGCTGTTTTCTCTCATGCTGTCCCTGTTCCCTGGGAGCACTCCCTGGCTGTCCCCTCCTGTCAGGGAGTTCTGCAGAGGCAGAATTTACCCCTGAGCCCCCCCAGCTACTCCTCATCAGCCTTGGACTCCAGACCCTTCCCCAGCTCCATTCTCTCCTGTGGGTATGCTCCAGCCACTTGGGGTTTTTGGTGTCGTGAGGGACCCAGAACAATTGGGTGCCTCAGCAGTGCCCAGCAGAGGTTACTGTCCTGGTGGCCACACTGGAGCTGGTGCAGGCCAGGGGGCCTTTGCCCACCTGGGCACACCCAGCTCATGTTCACTCACTGTCAGCCAGCACCCCCAGGTCCTTTTTTTTTGGCTGAACTTCTTTGCAGACATAATTAGATATTCATCTCTTTCCTGTGCTATTTCTGGTAATTTTCCAATTAATTCCACCGATTCTACTCACAAATGGTAGTTTGGTTCCTTTTTGGGGTAGGACCTGTAGTCTGTTGAGCAAGACATGGTTTCAAGAAGTCAGATGATTTCTGTTGTAAGCTCCAATTTTTCTGCAGATCCATTTGATATCCTCTGGTGCCAAGCTTTCGTTTTAATGGATTTGCAGTTTGACCACAAAATAATTGGCTTTTTGGTATTCTGTCTCCTTTCTAAACTACAGCAGCTATTATGATAACTGATGGTTGAGACTAGCAAATTTTTTAGTAGTTGTGAAATGTCTGCCTTTATTTAAAAGTCAGTGGGTTTGAATTGTATCACAGATTCAAAGTTGGTATGTGCAGTTTAGCAGAAAGTCTGATTCTGTAATGGTTATCTTGAAAATCCTAACCAGTCATATGGCTTTTCTTAATCTCTGTTGTTTCTGGAACATCACAGACAGCGTAGCCATTTGTGTAGGTGGTAGTATTGGGATCATTCCATGTAATCATAGATACTTTAATGATCGAGTTGACTGACCAGGAGATTGGCAGTATTTGTGTTGAACTTAAGAATATTAGAACAGCTCTTGAAAAGTAGATACTTCATGGATATAGCAGAATTACCTAAAGTAAATTAAAATCAAGATATTTACATACAAGGAGAGAATATGAAGGGGACATCAAATATGTTGAATGCTATGAATTTTAAATGAACTTTGTGTCTTGTTTCTCATTCTGTGATATAGGGTATTAAAGCCCCCGGGGGGAGATTCTAGTAATCTCTTTGGGAGTACAGAAGAAGTGTCTTCTTCAAGCAGGCCACACCGGATGGCATCCAATATCTTTGGAGCATCAGAACAACCTCAGAACATTCCAAAAAGAACAAACCCTCCAGGTAAAAGCTGCCCCTTCTTTCTGTGTGACTGGGCTCTGAATTGCAGCATAGAATGGTTTTGTGTTCCTAAACTGGAACCCTGGAATCTGTCTTTTTATGTGGCATTTTTATATACTGAGTAGTAGAACAACAAATCTCTTCAGACTTCCGAATATATGAATATTTCAGCAGTTTGCATGTTCACAGACTTTTTAGCCCATCATTCAAGTCTTAATTCTTTCCAAATTGAGGTTCTAAGAAATGATGAAAGGAAACAGCTTCCATTGTAGAGCTGTATCAGCAGTTAGCTCAATTTGAGACCTGCAGGTGAATTGTACCAAAGGCAAATAAGACGAGGTCCCTAGGCAGCAGGGTTTGTAGAAGTCCTTGAATTATATGGTTTTTTATTTTTTTAATATAGTGTGATAAAACTTATCTAGAAAACAGGTCTTAACAACTGCCTTGCAGGAGGAAAAGAAAGTGGCATTTTTGAGGACTCTAGTTCTGCTCAGCCTCGTCCACGCATGAATCCACCCGGCGGGAAGACAAGCGACATCTTTGGGTCTCCTGTCTCTGCCAGCATTGTGAGGGCACACCCGAACAAACCCAAGGTATTTCTACTCCTGGTGCTGTCAGATCAAGAAACCAGCAGCTCCAGGGTCTTGTCGTGCTCTGTCATAAGCCTGTGCTCTCCCTAAGAACAGAACTGAATGTGCATGAAGTGACTTTGAGTTAGGCAGTTATTCCCAAAGTCTCTTTGATAGCTTGTTATTTTAGGTGTCTAAGGTCTCTGCAATTCGTTGTAAAAATATTAATTAGACTGTGGATGTGCATTTAAAAAAAAAAAAAGAGAAAAAAGCCTTTGATCTTTCTTGTAAGTGAGGTACAGCTGGAGTTCCTGACAGAGCCAAGAGGCATTTANTGGATGTGCATTTAAAAAAAAAAAAAAGAGAAAAAAGCCTTTGATCTTTCTTGTAAGTGAGGTACAGCTGGAGTTCCTGACAGAGCTAAGAGGCATTTAAACTGGATAGGGAGGAGATATTTCTCCTTATTCTGCAGTTTGGCAGATGTGATCTTGATGCAGACTTGGGAAGTTGGTGAGCTGCAGTCATAAATCCCAGTGAGTTACAGTCATAAACCTTTGGGAGGCCTGGCTGTGCACTTCACCTCTCCTAAATACATCTATCTGCAGTCACCTTGAAAGCACTTCAGCAGATTAGGCTTAAGTGATCAACAGTGGAAAAGTGAACTTGGGATCAGCTGTGTCCAGCCCTGCAAGTCCTGTACAAGATGGACAAAAGTGTCTCTCAGTATATTGTTAGAGTTGTTACACATAGGTTATACGTCTGAGTTTTGATCTTAAAGCTGGGATGTGTAATAGTTGTTTGTAGTTAATGACCACATCTGGGTTTGGAAAAAGCAGGATACATTACCAGCTACTCTATTTAAGTGCCCTATATGCAGACTTACAACCTGCTGCCTTCCTCTAAGTAAATACTAATAAGTGAGTAGCTGTTATGATGATAATGTTTTTGGCATGTCAAATGGCATGGAAATTTAATGTTCTATGAAACAGATGTGGTTTAGAAATGGTGTTCCCACTGAAAACACCTCAAACCATGCACCACTCATGCTCTCCTCTCCTCCCCCTTCCCCCTGTGGCTGTGGAGGGAAATTGGAGGTAAAAGGTAGAAATCACGGGGTTGAGATAAGAAAAGAACAGTAACAGCAACAAAATTAATAATGGAGAGTACATGAAGGGTGAAGAGTTCACACATGAGTGCTCACCACATGGGACATGGCACTGCCCCACCTGCTCATCCAGCACTGCTGGCCAGAAGGGACCTTTCCCCCACACCCTGCACCTGATGTGGTATAGAATAAGCTCCAGGTCTGGCCATGCCCTCCCTGTCTGCTGCAGAAATTGACCCCGTACTGTCTGGAATCAGGACAGAAATTGTCATTGTGCTGAAACAGTCTCGTTTTTCCTGGAAGCTTAGGAAGAAAGTTAAATTGGACCGATCCTTTCTTGCCTTTGATTTTTTCCCCTTTAAAGTGTTGTAGAGTGCTTTCTTTTTATGCATGTTCTGAGTAGTATCTGGGGCCATATGAAAGGAGTAGGAGGAAAAATAAGATTGGGAGCTAGGTTTTGGCAGGAGTATGCTGTTGGTGTAGGAGAGGGCTTTTCTTTGTTTCTCTGTACCCCTTTATTGGGAGGGTCGCTCTTTCTTTTTAGTCACTTTTTTAGAAATGTAACTTTAATTCCCGTGAATTCCTGACTAAATGGAGGACAACATTGTGGAAATTCTTATGTCATTAATTAGAGCATTGGAATTATGGGAGATACTGAGATGGAAAGAAGACAGTATATTTACAATAACTACTGCAAGTTGAGTTTTATGGGTGGGAAAAGACACTTCTCTGAAGTGTGGCTGTGTATTTCCAACAGTCAATTTAGATTGTTGGGGAATGGTCTTGAAATGTTTTGATTATTGCCTGACTGTTGAGATACTTGCTGAAGACAGGAATTGCTGCATACAAATAGGGTCTTCAAGGGCTGCTTGTATTATAGTTGTGTGTACCAATTTCTCCTGTGTGATAGCAGGTGCATGACAGCAATGGTAATTCCTAACCTTATGAATCCTCAGGGTTGGAGAAAGCCTTTCAAATTGAGTCTGGCAATTAACCCACCACTCCTGTGCTTACCGTTTTGATGATCCAATGTAGCCTCTCATTCCATGTTTCAATGAATAGTCTGAGATGTGCACTTTGCCATAATGTAGAAGATTTGTGCCCCTTCCTTTGGAGTTCTGTAGAAGTGGAGGGGATGAAGGGCTGCACACAGCTTGCTTTTATTTGATCAGTGATCTATAAACTTAGAAATGAAGCAAAACTTCCAGAAGAATTTTGTGACAGACTTGCTGTTTGAGAACAATAATACACTAAGATAGTTTTTGATTTCTTTACAGGATCACATTGTCTTGAAAGAAGAGGAAATGCCGAAGAAGCTGGAAGGTCAGCAAGAGAAATTATTTTCTTTGTTCTCTTTGGGAAGATAAGCTATGAGGAAGTTCTTGTGCTTCTGCTTAAACACTAGCCTTAGTATCATGCTTTTAGGATAATGTGATTGAGAAGTTTTGTCAGAAATCTAATCGTTTGTCTCAGGGAAATGGTTCTCTTCCTCTAATTGAGGAGAACACAGGTGTGAGTCATGATACTCTGTGTCTGTTTTTAGACTTTGCTTGATACCATGTCTGAATATACAGATATGTATGGAATCTGTATATGGCAAAATATCCTATCAGGTTACCTCTTCCTCTCTTGCCATCTCCTTCAAATGGCTAATTTTGGCCTTCTGTAGCTGTAAATAATAAACAGATGACTTACAAAATGTATTATTGCTCAGCTAATTGTTAAAGAATGATGGGAACCCTGCTTTTAAGCTCAGTATGAAAGGACTGATTGGTTCATTGTATCTCTTAATTGCCTCCAACTGCCAAAACAATCTGAAGGTGTATTGCTCAGTCTTCATATCCTTGATAGAAAGATTGCTGAAGGAAGAGAGGAATTGTTGTGAAAAGTTAAGTTGTTTTCTTGGCGTGTATTTCCTTCAGGAAAAATGAACAGTGAGAAACCTTGGTGTTCTGTGGATGGGAGAGGTGGGAAATAATGCAGCCTGCAGAAGATGAAGCACTTTGTGCACTACAGAATAGTGAGTGATCTGATGATCTAATCTGTTTTCTTTAATGCAGCTACAGAAAATATCAAACCACACCTGGAAGACGGAGGCGAGAAGAAAGCTCTGGGCAAAGAGGAGCGGTGCAGGGAGCCCGAGCCCCAGATAGACAATCACGAACCCCGACTGGGGCCAAGGCCACGCTCACACAACAAAGTGCTCAATCCACCAGGGGGAAAATCCAGCATTGCATTCTATTAGGGTCATCGGGTCACTGTCACTAATGGAGAAACTCTTGTCTGTGGTGGTGAGGTCAGTTTATACACTCTTGCTTGTGAATAGATTCTTAGGCAGGTGGATGAGGGTTATGTTAGAGTGCGTAGGAGGGATAACCTGGTGAATTAGGGGAGGAAGGGCTGGGGAGGGAATGGGTGCCTTGTGGGAGATATGAGTATTGGCCTGCCTGGGTGGGTGGCAGAGCTGGACATTAGTGTAACTCTTCGAAAAATCAGTGCTGCTTAGTGGTGAGTTCCTCAGACTGTTAGGTTCTTAGCTAGCTTGTGGCTCAGGACACTCTTGTGGAATCAGGCTTATCCATACAGTCAACATGTCAAACATTGTGAATGGGAAGGGGCCTGGAGATCACACCTGAAGATTCTGAAGTACAGCAGCTAGGCTGGGCTTTCCCCATGGCAATGGGATGCAGCTTCACAGCGTGAGCTGACTTACAGTCATGTGAATATAAATATGTTCCACTGGAACAAGTACTGCTGCCATGGTTAAGAGTGTCTTCAGTCATTGCTGCTTTTTATCCTTTCTTGCTTGCAGCACATGATTGCTGATACAAGGACAAAATATGCCAAAAGTTTCTTTTATACTCATAAAGCATCATATGTTTGTAAAGATTGTGGTCTTCCCCTCCCCAGGTATTCACATCTTTTGGATGCCTTTAGTAATTTGCTGATTACTGTGACTAGCTCTTCACATGTGGCAGTCCAACATGTTGTTTCATGTAGGTGCTTCTAGCTGAGTGCTTGTATGTTTTCTGGTAAAGATGTGGGTGCAAACAGTGGCTTTATGGTACTCTTTGAACAGAGGCAACTTGGAATTTTACAGGTACCATGGAGAATATGCTGAGGTGTCACTCTGACCCAGCCTGTGTAGAAAGGGCTTAGCTTCAGCACAGGTTTTCACTTGGCTCTCCGTGGAAACCAGGACTGTTCTCCTGTTTCCACCACAGTGAATTTCCTGTTGGTTTTGCCTGTGCTGAGTCTGTTAGTGAATTCTCCTATCTTTCATCAGCCTTACCTTTGCCTTTGACTGTCTCAGATTTTTGTTGATAAGGTTGGGAGAACTATGTGAGTTCTCCCCAGCCTAAAGCTGTAGTTGATTTTGCTGTAGATTACCTTAGTTGGAAAAACAAAGCCAGCACAAGCAGAAGGTTGTGTTATTAAAATCTGTTGTAAATCATGTTTGGAAGATGTGCATGTTTTGCACAGACGTTTTTTGGGGGAGGGTTTGTTCTCTGAATGGATTTTATGATCATATCCAGAACTCGGATATATGAATGTTAACTCTAGGTGCTTACTGTTAAATATATTGAATACTGACCCTTTAAATGTGACATATCAAAATAAGAGTTGTTCAAGCACACCAAAGAACAAGTGGCCTTATTGTGCCTATCCAGTGCTGTTCTAGCCCACGTTCCCTGGGAGCTGCTGCCATTGAGACAGGATGCTGGGCCTGGAGCTGAACCTCTCTGTGACTGTAAGGCTTCCTGGGCCGCGCCGTTCCCTTGCGTCAGCAGCCAGCAGCGGTGGGTGACTGCTTTAATACTTAGTTGCCTTTTCAAATAGTGGAACATATGGGACAGTACTAGGATAGAAACAGCCATGGAAAGTAGGGATTTAAATGCCTTTGTACCTTTCAGATTGGTTTGGAGCTGCCTGTTAATTTGCCCCCAAGGAAAAGAAGGCAGTAGTTCAAACTGCAACCCTGGAATGAACTTCCATTACTTCCAAACATGTATTTCCTAGCAGCTCTTGCTGAGACTGCACTCTCCAGCCTTTGGCTGAGTCTCAGACACATCAGCCATTTCAATTCCTCGTTCTAGAACTTGATGGGAAGCTGTCATGTAGCAAAGTCAGCCAGAGGCTGCTTCCTACATTGCAGGCCCTGGTGTAGCTGAGGCTATCTGCAATACCAAGCATTTGGCATCTTTTAGTGTACCTGATGTGCATTGGCTTCAGTGCCTGTCTTTTAAAGAGCAACTTCTAACTAGGCCTTAAATTAGTTAAACTATGTTAATTTTCTTGCATTTCTTTATTTGAAATCTAAACAATGTTTTCAACTCTTCCAGTAAGATTGATCTGAGCATTTCTCTGGGACAAAAGGGGGTTTGAAATCAAATGACAGAACATGCAGTTATCAATAAACCTCTGTATTTTGTTACTTCATTGTGTGCTGTAGATGCCTGCTTTTATAAATTGGTCAATACTCTATTTCACCATAGACACACTGGTGAATTTAATTGTCTGAAATGGGAAAAATTGTACATATATTTTCAGGCCTTCTGTACATGGGACTGTGCTCAGGAGCTGTGACATCCTGCCCAAGGCTGCCTGTAAGACAGACACCTCTTATCCCTGGGGGGGGGTAGGATGGTAGCAAGAGCTCAGCTTAATGCCTTTTTGTGGGCAGCGTTCTGTGATGTTCTGTACCACACTGGGATTCTGTTATCTTCCTCAGCAATATTGTAAATAGAATTAAATATTCAAATATTCTAAATATTTAAGACTGTTTCTAGAAAAACATAGTAATTCTCCTTGAGACAGGGATATTCTTTATATGGAGAAGTCATACTCTCACTTGTGTGTTTCTAGTGAGTACATAAAACACCCTTCATGTGCCAGACTGCCTTGGCTGGCAGAGAAGGGAACTGCAACTACTGACATTGCAGTTGTGGGTGAGCTGGACACAGTGGCCTCTCAGCCAGGATGTTGTGTGTCTATGGCATTCATCCCTGAACTTCCAGGCTCTCAGAGCCTCTCAGCCAGCCCTCACTCCTACAGTAACTTCTGTCTTTAGCCATTTACAGTTCAGAACCCTCCTCTGAAGCAGGTACACTTTGGGTGGGATCTGCATGGTGTGAGAATGTGGCAATGTCCTTGCCAGATAGCACATTAATAGTGAAGGACTGTCTTTCCTTTGAGCTGCAGCCAGCTGCATTGTAGCTCCACTTTGCAACTGTGTGTGTATTACCCCATTGCTTTCCCCAAAACTGCTGGTTTGTAGCTAAACACTTGGGTAGAATGTTATCTTGAGTTTCTGTTTCAGTCTAGGAAGGAAAATGATGGTGTCCATAATGAGCTCAGCCTAGGAAATGGTTAAAGGAGGACTTGCATGCTTTCATGAGTCATGTGTGGTTCTAGGCATATCTGCTGCTTAGTCCCTAAACATGTCACCATGTTTGTCTGGTACAAGACCTCACAGCTCTAGTGAACAGCCCAGCTGCAGTGTGTCATCCCTTCTGATCCCCATGTGTGCCAGTTAACTCAGATCATGCATGTTCTTCCCTCTGAAGACTGCTGGCTACTGTGTAAAACCTTTTAAGCAAGCACTGTCTGATATTGTCCATCTGTTGCATCACAGCCTGCATTGCACTCTCAGTGAGGAAGATTAATGTCCTCTCTGTTGGTGTTTAAAGCAGCATTACTGTGAGTTTTTTGAATTGTTTTTACAGGCTAATCAGACTCGGAATATCCAAAGTACATTCTTGGGGCTTGTCTAGTGAGAGAAGATAGGTAAAGTACTGATATGTGGAGACAATTATTTAAGCACTAAATGAGTAACTGCTGTAGTATGTACCCTGGAAAGTCGTCAGAGCTGCTTCTGTACAATATGATCACACTGGTGGGTGGATGTCCAAATGTCTTGGCAACCCGGGTGGTTGTGTGGTGGGGCTGGCCAGTCATTTGTCCAAGCCCCTGATGTGTCTCTTGGTGAATTTCAACTTGAAGCTCTGCAGAAACCATGTATTGCTTCCCTTTGGAAGAGGTGATGGACTAAATGTCATTGAGGCTGGAATTTTCCATTGTTTCTTAAGGAGCAAAGACAGGTCACAGCATCCTGGCTGGGGGGAGACTTGGTCACAGGTAAGCTGTTTCTGTCATTATTGTTATCAGCTGTGCAAGAAGTGGACTGGGCACCAATCCACTGCTGGCCAAAAACTGATGCCCAGAAGTCTCCCAGCAGGCTAAGCTGGCTGCCTAGGCTGTGCCCAGTCACCACTCCTCCCCTCCTGTTGAACATAGCTGGTGAGCAGGAAGAGGCAGATTTACATTATTGGGCTCAATTAGCAGCCCTGATTATTATTGTAGTTTTATCTTGCTTCTGGGAATGAAGACAGTCTCGTCTTGAATTTGTTTCTCTTTCTTTCAAGCTCCTTATATTGCTAACAGGGCAACTTCTTCTTCCTCAAGCAGGTCAAAATACTCCACATAGCCAGCAAGAATGCAGGAATTTGCTTTACTCATCAGCCTCCCTAAGTCCAGCTGCCTTCTAATTGTTGTGTCTTACCCACTGCCTTCCCCCTCCCTCCTACATATACGTGTACTTCAAATAGCAGCTGTGCTGTGGAAAGGTACAGTATAAACAGGAGTCACAGCACAACTACAGAAGCCAGTTGAGAGTACTGTCATGAGAAGGAAGCCATCTAATAGATCAAAGTAACAAAAATTGCAGACCAAAGATGCTTGTAATGCTTGTTCCTAGACAGAGTGCAAGGAACAATTGAAGATCAGGGCTGGCAAGAGATAGTTTAGTACTGCCCAGATTAGCTATTTCCTATCCTGGATCCTGTGAGCCAGAAAGCAGTTCAGAGGGAGACTACCAGCTAGTTTGTGCACAGAATGCTCCTCTGAGCCACCTACAGTCAGAAAGTAACTGGGTCAGAAAGCTACTGCCATTCCAAGTGCTGTCTGAGCTCTCTGGAACTCTTGGCTGGTGGCTCAGATAGGATCTCCTCAGCACTGCCGACAGGGTTGAACCGAGGGGTGTGAATGCCCTCTCCTGGCCAGGGCTGGCTCCTGTTGCTGCAGCCTTCCCTGTGCTCTGGTGGCAGTGCTCCTGCACCTGGGATTTCCAGGATAGAGATGGAAAAGCACCACATACCACTTTTTTGGATTCTTGCTGGATCACCCCATCCAAGCCCAGCTGCCCACTTTATCAAGTACACTGACTGTGAGGGCTGAAACAAACCCCAGCACACAGAGCAAGCTCCCTGGGAAAAACAAGAGGTGTTAGAAATTCCTTGGAGTGGAGAGCACTGAATGACAAAACCCACTGCATGTAAAATGCTGAATTCTCCATTCATTCTAAGCCTGGGTTCTCTTAAAACAGAGTAGGACCCTTCACTTTGCACCACCCTGTCAAAATCCCTGAGCTCTGCCCACTGAGCTGCCATGGTTGCAGGACTGCTTGAGGCCAGTGAGGCTAAAGCCACCTGAGTTTCTCAGGCTGAGCTCAGCTGGCCTGTGCCTAGAATGCTCCTGACCCGCAGCAGAACTGTGCAATAAACCCAAGGAAAAAGCAAGGCAGACATTGGGAGACTTCCCTGGTCCCCAGAGCCGGGGGGGCGTATCATGGCTGTACAGGAAGCCAGGCTGTAACTCTTCATTGGTGTGACCTGCTACAGTAACCACAGCAGGTAACTGCAGAGTGGCGAGTCTGGTTATGCTGCCTACACCAAAGCAAGTTTGGCAGTGGTCATCTGCTGCAGAACATTCTTCTCAGAAAGAGTTCTGTACCCATTTTGTTTTACAGCGAGCCAAAACAGCTTCTGAGATGAATGCACGCTTTGTCTGATGTATTGACCCCCTCATGGGATACAGAAGTCACTGTGTTGTGCTTGCAAATGCTGCCTGAGTACAAAACTAAATGTCAGACAGGAGTTGACACCTCATGCCCACCACTGCTTTCTCTCTGAGAGCTGGAATCTGAGGACACCAATTGGTTTCAACTTCTGCAAGAGATTTATCTCTTTTCAGTAGGTAATGGCCCATACTGCCTTGTCTTGTAAATAACACTTCTCTATAATCATGGAGTCTTTGTACACAGTTGTTTGTTTTTTTTTTTTCCCCAGTTTTTCCTGTTGCTTTCTGTGTGCAATGAGTGGTGTTTTCTGCACTGATGCCATTTAACCCTTTCCTTCCACTTGAGACAGATCTCATCTCACTGCACCAAAAAGAGGAGAAAAGCTCAAATCTTCTAAAGATACAAGCCCTAGAACAGAATCACACCAAGAAATGTGCAATTCATGTTCTGGTTCTCATGTTCTGTGGTTTCAGTCAGCCACAAGCAAAGCATCTTCTGCTGGGACCAGTACAGACACTGCTGTAGGATCAGAAGGTTCTGCTGGCCAAAGTACAGAATAACAAATGCACATCATTCCTGTCTCTTTCACTCTGAAGTTTCTATTCTATGGGAGTACTCCTGTATTAAGTACTGACTGTCTGTGACTGCAGATGTTAAAAGATGTCAAGAAAACAAAACTAGTGTCAAACTCTAGTGTCTAGTCAGACTGACACTAGAGAGTTAGAGCAGGTTTTTTTGCATCAGTGCAGAAAACACCACTCACTGCACACAGAAAGCAACAGGAAAAACTGGAAAATCACGGGCCACTTTCTGCTTACCTCACTACCTCTTTTAGAGTCTTTTAATCATTGGACAAAACAGGCTGGCCTGGGTCTAGAAAACACCAAAGGAATTCACCTCCCTAGAGTGTCCACTGCATTCCAAACTTTGTCTCAAACTGCTCTGTGAACAAGAAACTGAGGACACTCCCTAGAGGGGAGAGAGACAGAATCAATCCAAATGCCAGTGCCTGCTCCTTCCCCTTGAACCACAAGGCTGTGATAATGATTCTGCACAACTTACAGAAGAGAAAAATGCTCTCTTGAACAGGCAGGCTTGACCAAGAGCATGGCACAGAAGCAAAAGCTCTCTCAAGCTGGAGTGTTCAGGCTGGGAGATGTTCTGCACATGCCAGGAGGAGGCAGGTGCCAGAGGAGGTAGGTGCTAGCCTCATAGTCCATTAAAAAAATGTACAAAATCATGCAGGGGCATGGGAGGTGAACTTATCCCTCCTATAAGGCAAGCAAAAATAACTTCAAAGGCAGAGAAATCACATGCTAGTCCCCACCCTTGAGAGAAGGACAAACTTGTTAGAGGGGAAGACTTAAACATTTCAGCACAGATTAATTCAAGGAGCAGTGGTCTGCCAACAACACAAGTCCCTGGGGAAGAGTAGGTGAAGCTGACTGGTAGCACAAGGGTCTAGAAGGCAAAAATGTATCATGACACTTTGGTGAGATGTAAATCTGAAAATGTGAAAATATGTAAATGTGAATTCCTTACTAGTAAGTGACCCATTCCTGGAACCAAAGAGCAGTCTTCCTTTTAACATCATGGAAGGGCAAGCCCTTCAAGTGCAAGCCTAAAGTAAAGATGGATGATCCCAGCACAGTGAGAAAAAACAAAAACACCAACTACGAAGAAACAAAAAAATGCACAGACCTCAGCACCCATGCTGAAGTCAGGACAAAGGCATTCTGTGTCAAAAAGCTAAAGAACAACCTTCAAACACACCAATAAACCTCATCGGTTACTCTCAGTTTTCAATTTTGTAAAGACTGCTCTCTTTATAAAATGACTTGGCAATCATCAAAATAATATTATCATGGTGGGAGGTTAGAGAGGCAGAGTAAATAGCAGGGACTCTCAAGAGGACTTTGAACTCTATAGTGTCTGACTCTGCCCTGAGCTCCATTGCAGGCTATGACCTAGAGGACATGATCTCCTCTGTGCCTCTCTCTCTCCTAAGACATTTACCTCTGTGATACAGAGAGGGACTAACCTGATTTTTATTTATGCCTCAATATATGTTATACATGAAGTGGAAGATTCCTGTAAGGGTTGTACATGCCAGCCGTGTCCCCGGAGAGGCTTCGGCTGGCAGCCAGTGAGGGCAGAGGATGCTTCCAGGGTGGGGCTGTGAGCGACGCGGCCCTCCCGCACGCTTGCCGGTGGGACAGACGCCCGGATGCCTGGGAAGAACGGCCGCAACCAGGGGAGGAGCTGTGGCAGACGAAAGCAGTTAACTGCGACACAACGAGAGGCTTTATTCTTTGGAATTGTTGGAGGAAGCTGAGGCTCGCCTGTCGGCTCGGCTTGGCCTCCTTCCCCCGCCCCCCCGCTTCTTCATCCCGGTGGTCGTGCCTCCCCGTCCGCACCGGCTTTGCCCTGCTCCGCCGTTCCCGTGAACCAGCTCATCGCCACGACCGGCTCGTGGCTGCGCTGCCTGCCCGGGGGACTTGCACCCAGCTGCGACCACACCTGCCGTGGTGCCAGCCCGTGGCGAGCGGTCTGCAGTCGCCGCTTGCCCCCAGCCGTTCCCAGGAGCTGCGCAAGGCTCGCTGCGGCTTGCGGCAGACGCCGGAGGCATGCTGCCGCTTTGAAAGCGCACCAGCCGCCGCTGGAGGCATGCAGCTCGCTTAGGAAGCACGTAGCTCTTCAGAGAAGAGGATTAATATTTGATAAGAAAAATCAATTAGCTGACAAGTAAGATGGAGATTCTGAACACAATCTATGGAAACCGTCCTTGAAGAAACCCTTTTATGAGGAGGATCCATGATTGCTTGTAAATCCTGGATGTTTGTCGGAAGTTGGTTTACTCAAGATTTGCCTTAGGTTCTACTTTGGAAGGATATCTATAAGTTTAGTATTGTCTCCTGGCTATTTGGCCTCTTATGTTTTGTCAAATCCCACTCATCTTAATTATTAACTTGAATTTACAGATGCTCAGTCATTCTGATTCTCATTTGAACTGTTACCTGGTTCCTTCACCTGTGCATCCATAAATGTATCATCATAACATTTTGCCTTGACTGTAAATTTATTGCAAAACGGTAACACTTTTGTTATTTTCTAGCACTCTTGGAAGTCCTGGTTTTAGTCCTCTCATAAAAAGCTATGCAGATAATTGTAATTTTAGTGTAAATTTTACAGAAAAGCTCACTGAAAATAGTGTCAAGTCGTCCTCCTGCACCTGACCTCCTTGTGCCAGTTTTTTTTCTGATTTAATAGATTCAATTATCTATCTGTAAACAGGTAATCTTTCCTGGTATATCCTTCCTCCTGTTTAGTTGGATGTTCTATCATCAAGTTCTCAGTCTCAGGGACTCCTCAAGTGTTCTGAACAATCCTTTAACACTTAACCTATTGAAGCATATATCATTATTTGCATTCTGTTCCCAGGTGGTTGCTTTATGTGAGAGAAAACTGTGAGATTTGGTTTGTGACATGTATTAAATCTTTTTGAAAAGAAAAATTCTCTTCAGTCATGAATAGTCAGGTTAAAGTACAATTGTGGTAAAGATAACGTTTTCAGGCAGGAGAGGAATTTTATTTCGTCAGATGTTATACTTAATTTTGCAATAAAATGTGTGTTTCCTCTGAAAACAGAGGCACCAGGAGGATTATTATGTAGTCATTTAACGTGCTTTGCCATCCCCTTCTGATGGCTCCGTATTATTCTCACTGCCCAGCCCATGTCTGCTCTCAGGCTCACGGGTCCCTAGGGGATGTTCTGCTGCCACAGACCTCTCTTTGCTGCTGCTGCTGTCAGAGGCTTGTCAGTGATATGTGCTGCTGACATCGGGGCTGGAAGGGAGGAAAATCCCAAAGCATGGAATGAACAGCAGGAAGGAGAAGGGTTCACAGTGGCTGGAAACCCCATGCTGGTGTGTGTTCGCACACTTCAGCGTCTGAGGGATGAGTTGTTCTTTTTGTCCTGTAATGTCCTGCTGCTGTGAGAGCTCTCTTTCATATAATTAATAAATCCCCTTCCCTGGCATTGGGGCTCCGTTTGCTGTAGCTCGTCCAAACTAGCTGAGAGACCATCCCTCCCACGGGTTCAGTACAGAAGTAAACTCACTATGGATTTACTATGGCACTGAGTTAAGCAGACCTGTTAGTTATTTATATTCTTTGTTCTTGTCACAGAGGAAGAATTTCCCTTTTTGCTGAGCCTCTAATAAAGGTAATGTGAGAAATGACCACTCACTTTTAATAATTCAGAGGTTTATTAAACCTCAACAAACACAACAAAAGACACCATGCCTAACTGCCATGCCCTGCTCTGTCTTTTATATCTGTGGTGTTGCATCAGCCGACCCCTCCCAAAGTCTGACAGTCAAGGCTTCTTTGCTGTCCATTGGTGGAGACCTTGTTGCAATTGGATTGGAGGTGAGGTGTTGTCATGCCAAGCCCCCGCCAGCCACAAGCTTTTCCCATTCCCAACTCCCCCATACGAGGGGCACGTGTACACCCCTCCCTCCACGCGGCCCTGACAACCCTGGCAGCCACAGTACAGGGAGAAAGGAGACTACGGGGAGAACAGAGGGCGTCCAAACAACAAAGTACAATAACATAACTATACATCAGCAAAACTTCTCTTAATACACGCACAATATTCATCCCTTAATTGCACAAGCCAATTATTTATAACAGGCAACGTGACTCTAGTACTTGTCCTGCTCCCTTTATTGCCAAACCTGAGCATCTGTCCATCGCCGAAATTTGTTCTGAAGGTCTCTTTTAGATGCAGCTGAGGTTCCTGGTGTCTCTGCTGGAGTCGGATCTCCTTCATACGTTGTGTCTTGGTGTGACCGTCTGCTCTAGGCCCCGAAATCGTTGCTGTAGCTTTAAGGCGAGTCCGGGGCAGGGGCGGAGCCTTGGGCTCTGGCGCGGGCTGATTCAAACCTGGCGTCCCTGGCGCCGAGCAGAGGGGCTTCTCTTTGTTCCTTAGTTAGCTTGTTATCTTTTGTTAGCTTGGCCAGAAAAAAAAATCCTCTTCCCCGGCTTTGGAGACTGCGGCAACAATCCTTCGGCAGCCTTTATTTTTTTTCCCTGAACTGTTCGGCTTGGTCCGGGCCGGGTCAGAGAGGACTGCTGACGGGAGAAGCGGGGGGGCCGAGCGGCCCGTCCGTCCTGGCCCCAGAAAAGCCGACCCCATGAAAGAAGGGACCCTAAATCCACCAGCTTCATTCGCTCTGAAGAGGAGACCAACGTTAGCGATTCACCAGGTTCCCATATGTGTTTTTCCCGAGCTGCTGCGTGAACCTTCGGGGTTTTTTTCTTCCCTGAGACAAAAGCTGTCGCCATTTTTTCACCTCCTCCCCACCATGTGGTCAGCCTTTTGTTTTTGTTTTTTTCCCTTGGCATTTTGGTTGCTTTTTTTTGTTTTTGTTTTTGTTTTGTTGTTTTGGTTTTGATGTTCTGGTTTGGTTTGGTTCTGGGGTGTGTGTGGGGGGGAGAAGTTTCTGACAATTCCATATCTTATCTAGCTTTTATTTACTTTTTTCCCCGTGCCGTGTGGGCACTTGGTTTGTCAATAAACTGCTGGTTTTTTCCACTTTCATCCACTAACATTCGTTTCTTTTCGGCGGGAAGGGATTGCTGAAACCCTTTTCTTCAGAGGAAACATTAATTCCAAAGCGTTTTCTCTTAAACTTGTCTCTAAACCGAGACACAAAAAATAAATGGGCATATTGCTGTAAATCTTTGAGGCACTAAGGTGTGTGTAGCTGCACCTTCCTGCCTGAAGAAACTGACCCCACCCAGGCCTGTCTGCGCCTGCAGCTCGTCAGCTGAGTACGGCAGGAAAAGGGGCTGGGGTTGGAGCCCAGGACAGGGGAAGAAAGCAGCATGCTGGTACTGAACGTGCACAAAAGTGACCTTGGCTATCTCCCATCCTACTCTGTTCATCTTTCTGGCTCTCACTGGGTGGAAGGCTGTTGGGTGCAGAATGGCTACTATAAAACATTTAACAGCAGCCAGCGTTTCTTGGATTATCATGAGCCTCTGCATATTTTACTACACTTCTTAGCTATTTCTTAGTTTAACATGAGCTATCTGTCCTAGCAGAGGCTATGGTTTATGTATAATCATAGCTTGCTTTTTCTGTCCACTCTATACTGTATAAGGCAGGGAGTGAAATGTCTAAGATCAGCAGGCTAGAACATCTTGGCCTCATTCAGGAAATGTTTTTTTACCTTCAGTTCAAAGTCTACTAATCGATTTAATATGCATGAAAAAAACTAATAAAGCCCACATGCAAATTAATAGAGAGAAACCAACCCTGAATCTACACTTTGCATGCACCTGTCATGTTCATATTCACTTGAATGTGATTGATGGCTTCCCCGAAAAGCACACTTTGATATCAGTAACACAGCAATGAGAATTAGTAGAATACAGAGCTGGAAGATGGGACCGTTATCCTGCAGTTCCTCAGAGTAGATCCCGCTGCACTTAGGATTTGGCAGTTAGCACAATGCTGTTAGAAGGGAATGCTGCACCACTCACCCATCGTTTCCTGATACATGACAGAGCTCTCAGGGGACCTTGAGCTGTGAGTGCTGGGGACAAGGTAGGTACTGCGCAAGTCCAGCAGCTTATTGTTACAGATCAAATGTGGACAGTAACTGGGTATGTATGAATTTTTGGAGGACTGTGGCAAAAAGACATTTGCTTTAGGCAAAGATGCCATTTTTAACACTGTCCAGAAAATGGTACTGAAGCACACTGAAGAGAGGTAAGAGTAGAAAATAACTTTTCTGTTGCCAAACCACCTCAGTACAGCAATAAGCAGGGCACTTTAAATCTTCATCAAATCAGCCAATTGAAAAAAGTTATAGCAAATTTTATAAATCTGTGTTTTGATCAAAATGTTGTAAAAATATACCTGAAGCATTTCAAATGCAGAGTCACAGTGCTTATAGTGAATTCACCTCTCCTTTCTTATGTTCTTTAAAGAACTTAAATAAAATAGAATACGAAGAAAGAGCTGGAGTTGCTTTCAGGGGGGCAGAAATCCATGTTTGTGAATCTCAGGGGTTTCACCCAGAATGAAAGTTGCTTTCACTAATTTTTTTTCAACACTAAACAAAACCTCTCCTGAGCCTTCCCTACAAGGCCTGACATCCCTTCCCATTCCCCATCCTGTGCACACTGAGGCACTAGATACAGTACCGCCAGAAACTTCCCAACGCCTCCTTGACATGCCATTAGTATTGAACAGGGAGCAGCAGCCTCAGATCCTGCTTGGTATTTTCAGTCTTGCCTGGTTGAACATGTTTTTATTTTGTTTACTGTGCACATTTATACCACTGCCACTTACTACACTGAAGCAATATAAAGGATTAAAGAGAACAAATCACTGTATGCACCTGTTTCTCCCCTGGTTAGAGAACATAGCATGCTACATGTAGAAGAATGGACTGTAAGCAACCCTGCCCCTGATGAGTCACAGCTGTGCTAATTATCAGAGTGGAAACACTGATAACACGTCCAATGAGGATGGGTTTTATAAAAGTGTGGGTCAGCTGGTTGAGGGCAGTCTGCTGGGGATGGAGCTGGAGTCTGCTGGCAGGCTGTGCTGTGAGTAGGAAGTTGACAATAGCTACACTGAATCAATTAACTACATTCTGACCACTGAGAGTATTGTTTGCCAAACGATTATGGACTGGTCAGATGGACACAGCTAGTCTATACAAAAATTTCCTGGTTGTGAAGGTATCCAACCCATAGTTTCCTCTTTTTTTTCCCAGCACATTTAATTAATAGAAACTCTGTATAATAATGTAGAAAACTGAATCTGCAGTCACAGAATCTGCAGTCAGATGAGAACAGAACAAACAGAAATAGTAGAGTTTGTGGTCTCTGAGTATCTGATTTGAGATAGCTCCTGAGTCCTGTAGGAAATGCCTGATTCACTCCAACACTGAGCCAAGAGTCACCTCAGAGAGTGACTCAGTGAGGTGGGTATTTGCGTTATTCAGCGCTGGGGACGTGGGGGATCGCTCCTCCTAACATGCACACCCAGCATTTTTACACAGCACAATATATGGTTAAATGTCATGCATACTGATTACATTCCTTGGGATAGGAGTGGTTATAGACTTTACTTCTCAGGAGTCATTAACATAATTAGCATATGTGACACGCACGCACAGTGTACTCTGGTGGTCGCACTGAAGAAGGGTCCGAGTCTTCCTCAGGGGTCGTTCTGACGAAGGCCAGTGGTCTTCTTCACTTTGCACTTTTCACCTTTCTGAAGCATGCACACTCCTTCGCTGGCTGGTTCAACGTTTTCTGCACCGGTTTCAACAGGTTTTGTTCTTTTTATCTTGATAAGGCACATTCTGTTTCTCTGATCTTGACAAGGCCAAGGTGCATCCTGCTTCTTAGGCTTGTGATTAATATCTGCTGACTCTTACTAGTTTACTCATGGTTACATGAATTAACTATTGATCAACTCCTTTCACCCCTTAGCTGTCTTCCTCCAGCTCCACAGCCCAAACTCAGCCGAGCCCAGGATGTGGCAGACTCGGACTTCTTTGACACCTGCTGAGGTTGCTGGAGGCTGCCGAGGGTGTTGGAGCTGCTGCTTGTAATTTGGTGTGTGCTGCTGTTGCTTCGGGAAATCTACTGATGAAATTCGGTGTTTGTGCTGAATTTTCTTTGAGGACTTGACATTGCCAATTTGGCCCTCTGGCTTTCAGTTTATTCCTGACTGAACGGGTCCTCGTCTGCTTTCTCTGTAGTACCTACGGCTGCCTGATCTTGGAAGCACGCCCACGGCGGCTGTGACGGGTCTCCAACGCGGCTCCCGGAGCGCGTCCGAGATGC
>VXBQ01004182.1:1539-73657 GCA_013400175.1 Phainopepla nitens | reverse complement strand
ACCGAGCCGCTGCTCACGCAGTACGAGCGGGAGAGGGCGCTGCGCAAGCAGGCCGAGGAGGTGAGCGCCGCCGCCCCGCGACCATCTTGGCGGCGGCCGGGCGGGGGCCCCGGTGCCGGGGAGCGGGAGGGCCGAGGGGGTGCCGGGGGCGGCTCAGGGCTGTGGCCGGGCCACCTCTTACAGGCCTTCGCTCCGTCACCCCGATCGCCCCCGCGCCGGGCCCGGCCCGAGGGGAGGCGTGGTGCGCGGCGAGAGCCCCGGGGCAGCGGCCGCCGGTACCTTCTAGAAGCGGGGTGCGGGGGCAGGCCCGGGCCCGGCCGGGCGCATCCTCTTCCCTGGGGGCGCTGGGCCACAGCCCCGGGCCTCCTCCGGCCCCGCTCGGCTCTTCCGCCGCACCGCGGGGCCGGGGCCACTGCGGCTGAGCTGCCCCGTGACAGCAGGAGGGAAAAAAACGAACCAAAAGAGCTGCAATCCTGAGGAATTAGGAATTCGCTTTGCAATGCCAGCAGCATCCGGAGGGGTCAGCATAATTTGTGATGTAAAAAATAGCTTTTAAAATGGGTAATTTGTGCAGCCATCCAGCATTCTCAGTGTCAGCTGTAAGCTGTTCCGTTGGAGCAAGGAATTGCCTTTAGAGCACAACCTCTTATTTTTGAAACTTATTTTTATCAAAACTATGCCTTGAGTTTTAATAAAATCGTTCTTAAGTCGGCATCTGCCGTTTCCTGGAGCGTGGATGCGCTGCCGGGAAAACTGGGGCAGGGTTGGCCAGCTGATGGGGTTGTTTGGAGGTGGCTCATAAGAAATCCAACCCCTCTGATGGGAGAGGGAGGAGAATCCTCGGGTTACAGGGACTACAGGATGTAGACAAGACAGAAGGGAGGTGATCTGCACTCTGTCATCGTGCTGCTTCTGCGACAGTCCCTGCTGAAATACAGAGCATCCTTGAAGGCTGGGAGCCGTAGGGATTGCTGTTCAGTCTCTTGGAGTGAGTCTGTAAGCTGGGATAGAGCTTTGGTGAGGAAAAAAAATCCTTCCCCACCACATAATCTCCTTTAAACTTCTTAAAAAGTGGTTTTTTTCCATCTTTTAGGCTAAGGAAGAACAGAAGATTTAAGATTCTGTTGCTTTCCTAGGAGTCAAGTTCTATTTTGATATGGGGTAATTTATAAAATAAACAAAGTGGTGTTTAATGAAATAGTTGCTGAACTGGAGAATGGTGTAAAGCACATTCAAGATTTTCGTAGACATGTAATTGTTGCCTAATAATCATGTGCGAGAAGCTTGGTAACTCAGTGGGAGGACACTTCTGGTCTGTTATTGATACTGAGGGCAAGAGCCAGTCATTTAAAAGTTTTAATCCCAAGTTCTAATTATGTATTAAGGGACTAATAAATGATCCTAAAATTCTTTTCAGTGCTTGTATGGGTTGAAAAATTATTTATGTTGTGTAGAGACGGCATTTTGCAGCTACTTTGAAATAATTTTTAAAGTGCACTCTATATGGGAAGAAAAAGGGACTGCAAAGGGGGGTTGGAATCATCTTGCGTCTTTGGACTGGGGTGGATTTCTGTTCTGGGCTTCCTAGATACAGGATGTGTTTTCTGGAAGCAAGTGTACTGATAGCAGTTACATTTCCTGCAAGGAAACTTGGGAACCATGGCAGAATGCCATTTGCCAATGGTATTTTTAAAAAGTGAGATTTTAAAAAGTGTTGCTGATGATGAAGATACTCTGTCATCCTTACACACAACTCAGTGTAAGTGGGAGAAGTGTCTGCAAGGAGACTTGTTATCAAAAGGAATAGATAATGTGTTTCTTATGAGAATAAATAGGCATTCTGCTTCTACAAACCCCCTATTACAAGGTCATACATGGAATACAGGGCTGCTGTTCTCCTCAGTGTATAACAAAGTACATTATTTATCTGCACCTGTTTCCCGTGCACTGCTTGCTCTGTAGTAAATTACATGTTATGGGGGTGAAAAATCTGTGTATGACAAGGAATTCTACTGTCTACCAGGTAGTAGTACACAATCAAAAACCAGAAAACTGTTTTCTTCCCAGAATGTGCATTGCTGCTCTGAAACAGTACCACAGTGACCACAGACTGTCCATCCCATCTCTTCAGCAGCATCAGGTTCCTGGGCTGTGCCTCAAGTCTTGGATGGGATCTTTACTTCTAACTGGGAAGATCCTCCCCTTGAAACAGGATTTGACCTCAGTCTTGATTCCTCTCTGTGTATGAGTGCCAATTACAACAACTAAATTGACACTGAGAAGTTGGAGATGAAAAACAGATCTGTTCTCTTGCAGTATCTGTCAAAGGACTCTGAGTTATAGTTACTTTATATTAATGTATTAAATTCAAAGTAACTGGAACCGCGGGTGAGCGTTGTTCTGGCATTAAAATGTGCATTGTATTGGCTGATTACCACTGTGCAGAGCCATCTCACCTTGCTGTTCATCTTTGTTGTGCACAAACAGACTGTACAGTATGGTTTGTTCAGTTAAGGTTAATCCTAGAATCATAGAAACATGGAATAGTTTGAGTTGGAAGGGACCTTAAAGATCATCTAGTACCAACAACCGTGCCATGGGCAGAGAAACAACTTCCTTTTCAGTAAAGGCCATAAAGGAAGGTTTTCCTTCTCAAAATTACTGTCTTATGATAATTCTATATATTGTCTTTTAAATCAGTCGTTGCCAAAAGCAAATTAATGCTTTATTTTCTAAACACTTAGGTTGTAGAGACTCTATGTTTTTCAGTTGTTCTAAAATAGGGCAGCAGAAGCATCTGGGCAAGTGGATTTAGAACAGAAGTTCCTTGGCATGTGCCTTAGTAGCAAAGTAAGAGTGTTGTTTGATTTGCAGCATCGGTTCATGCTCATTACGATGTTTAAAACCGTGGTCACTGAAGATGCATATAGGTATGGTGGAAAGGGAAGGGCTCGGTGCTGATCAGGATGTCTGACCCCTCCAGAAGGCTTTTTGTAGCTTATGTTCTGTGCTGTGGCAGTCCAGCACCTGGGAGCAACTTCACTGGAATGTGGCTGGGAAAACCTCTGTCTCAGTACCAGGGGCTGTTCCCATACACTGACTGCTGGGGTGTTTGGTGTGTTTCCAGGCTGCAGGTATTGGAGGGCAGATGCTGCTGCCACCTCAGTGTCCTGGGACTGTGCTGGGCTCTTGGAGCAGGGAATCTGTAAATGTAAATGTGTGGCAGAGCCTGCTGGGCTGCAGTTCTCATGGACTTGTGTTGATGTTGGACTTGGCCGGGAGATGGGCAGTGATGCATCCCGTCATATGTCTTCTAATGCAGGACTGGGATTGATGTTAATACAAATAACAGTGAGGAGATAAATCCTTCCTTCCTCTGAAGGTGGACTTGGGGGCATTTGTTGAGGGATAACTCAGTGATGCCTTTTCTCTGCTCAAAGTGAGGGTGGAGAGCTGCCTCTGCCAGCAGCAGGAATGTTGCCTGCTGTTCTGGATCAGGTGCTGCCTTCCTCCCCCCGCCCCTTCCCACCCACAGGGCACCACGGCAGGGACTGCTCTCTTCCCTTTCCTGATGTGATTGCAGTGTTGTGGTAGTCTGCCCTTTGCTCTTTGCCACATCCTTTGTGCATGGCCCTAGAGGAGAAGGGCATGGTTGCAGCATGGTTGGCTGTGGAGTGGGCTGACAGGGCGGGTGGAAGCCGGACTGCAGCAGTGATGCTTCCTGGAGGATGTAGAATGTGCTGCGCTGTTCTGGGGACCTTGACTCTTGTGGGATCAGCCAGTGCTGGCTTTGAGCTGGGGAGTGAAGTGTGTCTTGCTGCTGGTTTCTCCTCAGGTGATGGAGGATATCCAATGCAGACTGGGAGCTGAAGAACAAATGCTTTAGGGTTATGCTCTGAGAGATGCAGAAACAGCTTGTCCTTCCCTTGTTTTTTTTTTTTATCTTCTTCCCATCAAAAGTTTGTGCGCTGAATAAAGTTTTTTGGTGAAAACTATACATGTTTCTAGCTTATTAGAGATGCTGTTATAGGACATCAGCTGTTGGAAAGCCACTTGCTATGAACACATTATTACAATTTTTTCTAACAAATTATATGAATTCTACACTGATGGGATGAAATGCATTTAGAGACTCTTCTGTTTCCAAGTTCTGTTAATTTAAAGGAATGTAACAGAGACAATTTGTGATTCTGTTTTGCAGTAGAGACTGGCCATATGAAGTGTGTTTCTAAATCATTTCTCTATGTGGAATCAGGCTTTCCACATGTAATACCACTCAGCCCTTGCCATCTGGTAACCTTTATTCTCACTCATCTTGGAGTGAAAAAATCAGTGTCCAAGCACAGATCCTTCATACAAATCCTCACTCAAGCTCATGGTAGTTATTAATGTTCATAAATATCAGTGTGTTACTAAAAATTGCCTTGAAGGTAAAATAGCGATCAAGCACTATGAGCTGCAATTTATTTAAAAAGCAGTTCAGGATAATCTGAATATCAGTTGATAATGGTGATAAGAGGTGATAGCCAGGTTTCCCCTCTACAGGGTTACCTGTCAACAGGGTTACAAGTCAAATTGTGATCCCCAAGTGAGCTTTGATGAGAAACTTTTTTCCTCTGGTGCAATGAAGCAGCTACTGCCTGATCCCTTTCTGTTCATGGCTCTGCAGGTTGATTTGTCAGTGATACTTTTGGTCCTCAGGTACACATAGGTAGAAGTTACTACTAGAGTTTCAGGAAGCAGAATTGTAAGAAAAAAACCAAGAAGTCTGGAAGGATTTGGCTTTACTACCATTGCAGATGGATTTAAATCATAGAATCACAGACTGGTTTGTGTTGGAATGGACCTTCAAGCTCATCTTGTTCCACCCCCTGCCCTGGGCAGGGATTCCTCCCAGTAGACCAAATTGATCCAGGCCCTGTCCAACCTGGCCTTGGACACTTCCAGGGATGGAGCAGCCACAGCTTCTCTGGGTACCCTGTGCCAGGGCCTCCCCACCTTCACAGTGAATAATTTGTTTGTAATATCTAACCTACTTTTTAAAGCCAATCCCCCCATATCCCATCAGTTCTGGAGAGGGATTGTAATGACTGCATCATTTTCAGAAAAATGAAGACTCGCTGGGGATTTTTCTTGAAACTTCAATCTTCTGTCTAGCAAAGGCACCTTGACCACCTTCATTCTTTCTCTTGTCCACTGGCGAGGGTGAAAATGGCCCACATCCCCATCATCATTGATTGTCTTGGTGCCTCTGACAAGCTGTAGCAGGCTGGATCTTTTCATGCCTCTGAGGAGGAAGAAAGGGGTGTCCTAGGTGAGAGAAACTCTATCATTCCTCGCAGGACAGGTGGCTTTAGTTCAGGATTCAGTGGGAAGCACTGAACCTTTTGTTCCTGAGTTGGATTGTGATGTGGCCTCCTCTGGTCATGAACACCTGCTGGTGTCTGTCTTCTGTCTCAGTGCCCTGGTTGAAAGGGACCTGCTCAAAGCAGGATGTGATGCTCAGCTGAGTCTGATAGGAAAAGTTCCAGGCTTTTCTTGGCCATCCCACTTGGCGATATGAATGCAAGTTGCAGCTCATTTCCAGAGCAGACCTGCTTGTCCCCCTCAAGACAGGAAGTAGAGGAAGTAGCAGAGGGTTGCCTGCCTGTCCACCTGCAAGGTTTTATGGAAAGGTTTTCCCATTGGATGCGTGCTGAGTTTCTCCTAGAAGATAACTGTACATAATAATTGTAAATACTAATTGAAAACAGGAAAATTTACTGATCTGTGAATGGTTGGATATTTTCAAGCCGTATGGCCTAAAAGCCATACTTGGTTTTTTGCCCTCTTTGGATTTGGGATTCTGTGCTTGAAAAAGGACTGAAAGAGCTCACTGGCAACACATTTAAAAACAGCACTGTCTCGGTTTGAAAGACAAGGATCCGCTAGGGAAGGCAGGAATGAAAAAGGTAAACCCCCTTCCCTCTGAATTATTATAATTTTGAAATTAAGGGGCTCTCAGGCAAAGATATGGGAATAGAAATAACAGTTCTTTACTAGTGTGTATAACAAGGCAAACAAACAACAATAACTATGGCATTAATAACAAAACAGAACCAGTGACCCCGTGACAGCCTTCTCAGCCGAGACAAGAGAGGATGGAGGAGAGGCTTTGCCTCACAAACCCCCTGTGGGCAGTTGATCCTGGGTGCTCTGGCAGGACTCTCAGGAACACCAAGCTGGAATGGGAGGAATGAGCAGAACTCCTGGGGCAGTGGACGAAATGTATCAGAAGCTCCATGGTGGTGGGCACTGCAGGATGTCCTGGCAGGGCAGGGGGTGTGGGGCCCACAGAAGAAGAAGCAGCAGCTCCATCTGGGTTATGGTGAATTCCTTTGCCCAAGCCACAACAGCTCCAAGTGCTCCTTCCTCTGAAGACAAAGATGAGATAGCAGCTGCCCCCACTCTCCTTTCCCTTCCCCCTGGGCCCAGCACCTGTAAGTACCAGCAGTCAGGTTTCCCCTGCAACTAATGGGGAAAATTCTATAGGTAAGAAGGAACAAAAGGAAGGGCACCTAACCCCCAACAAGCACGTATGGGAGAAGTGTACAATGTGATGTACCATACATTGTGAAGAACTTGGGTATGGAGAAGTACCTTCCCTTCCCTACAAGGGAGAGAGCTGTCATTTCAGTGAATTTTACCATTTGCTTTCACCCGTCAATGATGGCTTTGGAAGAGAGCTCAAATACATGTTTTGATTGACCTAAATAAGTAATCTCTGTTTATTAGCAAAACTGAAGAATTCTGCTTTGGAGGCGAGGTGTGTCTCGGCAGGGACATCACAAGGCCATTTAGGTTGGAAAAGACCTTCAAGATCACCTAGTCTAACCTTTGAGCCACTGCTGCCTTGTCAGCCAGACCAGAGCGCTGAATGCCCTGTCCAGTCGTTGCTTGAACACCTCCAGGGACAGTGACTCCATCTCCATGTGCTGCCCCACTGCTCCTGGACTGGAGCTGGGACTGTGCATCAGGTGATGTCTGTCAGCTTCCTTCTTTCCTTCCTAGGTGACTGTGGCTTCAGTGGGAGGCTGTTCCCCCATTCTGGGGCCCTGCCCTCCCACCAGTCTGGTCCCCTTCAGCTGAACTGTCCATGGCTGCTCTGCTTCTCACTTGCACATGGTCTTTGGTCTTCTGCTCACTTTGTTACAAACTTTTAAGCTTGTAAATTTAGGAGTTAACACCTCTTGGGATAGTTTTGTGGTTTAACATTGTTTTTCATTGCAGCCACTTTTGTATCAGTGCTAAATGCGACTGCAGCATCTTTTTAGATTCCACTTATTTGAACCACTGCCCACATTTCAGTAGCCCCACCTTTGTCCTGTCTCCCTGGTTGTGTGCCTTGCCATCCCTTCAGCTGGGTGGCTTTTGTGTGGTCTTGAGATCAGTCAAAACCACCACATAATTTGCACCATAATTCCAGATAACAAAAATACCTAAAAATATATTTTTGCCCTCACGAAGGAAGATGAGTGACACTACGAGCTTCTGTAATTTTAATTTTTTTCTTTTTACAATGTTTATTCCATTAATGTTTGTTTCACTAACTGTTGTTATCCATGCTCTGTCTTTGCTCAGCATTTAAAACCAGCGCATCAGTGTCTTTTATCACTCTGAGTGGAGGCTTATGCTAAGCTATGCAGAAGGCAGAAAACTGTGACTTCAATAATGCAATATCATACATGAAAAAATATATAAAATATTTAGGAAGAAATTAAAAACAGGCCAAAGTCTGGACAGTGATTTTTGGATGCTTTACACTTGGTGCACTTGGGGCATGATGCACTCTGTGATTTGGGAGAAGATTCACATCTATGCTCTTGAAATAAGAAAGCTCATCTTAAACTACTACTGACCAGGGAATTTTACTGAGAATGCCTCTGTCCAAGCGCCCAGCTTTCATAGAGCAGTCTGCTGTGTGAGGAAGCAGTATGTGAAGCAGGAGGTCATGCGTGTTACAAGGTGATGGATGTCTGATGGCCACTCAGCCTGTTAATACTGAGTAGTATGAACTGTGTTTATACACACACATTAAGGTGATATTAGCATTAAAAATGTGTGTAGCTGTAGTAGATGTTGCCACGTCACTGGACACTGTCTTCGTTTAAGTTGAATTACTTCAGACTTGAGCCCTAGAGACTTCTTACTGCATAGTAATTTTTGCCCCAGTTCTGTAGCTGTTTTGCCACCAGCATTCTCAGAAACACCCACTCTTCCTTAAAAACTCAGGGCAGCAGCACTGGAAGGGACTTGCTGAAGTCAGCATGTCCAGTCCCTGAGTATTGCAGGAACTCGAGTCACATAATTTGTTTCATAAATATATCAGATGTGGTTAAACCTCCTGCCTCTATTCCTTCCTTCCTCTAAATTGCCAGGACCTCCCCACCCAATTCCAAAATTGCAGTGGAATTCTTTTTAGGGTTTTCCTGGCTTGTTATTGTGCTATCATTGCCTTTTACTATTAGTGAGTTTTTGGCTTATCAAGTATTTATTTCTTTATTTTTTTAAGGGAAACTGGTCTGGTCCTGTCTAGTCTCTGGAGCCAAACTCTGTTTCCTTGCCAAAGAAGGCAGGTTTGCTGGCCTGTGCCATGTGTCACCAGGTCAGCCTAGTCTTGTTTTACAGATTCCCTCCTATTTTCCTTGAGTGACCCTTAGCCACATCTGGTGCTTGGACTGATCTCTGAAGGAAAGGCAGGAGGAATAATATGTGATTTTCCAGGGAAAACTTACCTGTGCCCTATAACGTATCAATGTTCTCTGTGAGTATCCCAGTGTCCCATAGCCTTTTTCAGAGTGTCAGTAGTAAGGTTTATGTGAGGGCTTTCACCTTCATTAGTAAAGTCTGTATGCCATGGAGTGGCTGAGACAGCAGCACGTCCATCTCTCTGCCCTCCTTGGCTGCAGTTGCACCTGGCCCAGAGCATGTCACTGTGAGGCCAGTTAGCTGCTGGTTCTGTCATCCATGTGTCTTCCTCTCCACCCTTCTCCTCACAGCACATCTGGTGGTTCTCATGGGCATACGTGTGCACTCAAAGTGTTGTTCAGCCCTGCATTGCTCTGGTCTCCAGCATCATCCAGTTTTTCCCTGCAATAATTTGTTCTCTTTAGTGCTGGTGACCTCTCCTAGTCTAGTATCATCTGCAGGACTTCACAGTCACACCTTCCTTCTTGTTGGCCATCCTGGTGGAAATAAGGTCTAGGCTGATCTCGAGGCCAGCTGCTCTGCCAGAAGCCTGTCCCTTCTTTGTGCACCCCTTTCTTCTCCTGCATCTTCTGTCTCCATTAACCTCCATGAGTCCCACTGGGAAATGAGAGTAGCTGGATGGGTAAACACTGTCTGAGGCAGAGCCTGGAGCAGGGTCTGGGATGTGGGAGCATCCCTCTGTATCTTCTGGCCGTGCTGGAAGACCAGGCCTACTTCATGGAGAGCATCATAGAAGAAAAGTAATTCTCCTTTGGAAAAAGGCTCAGGTCCCTTGGAACAGGAATATGGGAGATGGTAATCTTTGCATACATCAACAAAAAAAGACATTTATTTCACAGAAGGCACTCAAAGTCCCATCTATGATTATTGAATATCTAGTAGATAAAAGATGTCATTTTGACTTCTTGAAGTCAGCAGCAGAAACAGAAATCTTTTATCTCCAAGCTCTGCAGATATAAAGGAAATGTTATTTCACTATGCTTCCATGGAGATTGGAATGTTCTTTCAGGAGTCCATTTGTCTTTGAGGATAGCAAAGATTCCAACACAAGGCATAGCTCAGAGCATCTTTCCCCTGATGCTAAATTGATTTTTGCCTTTTTTGCTTTTATATATTCTCTATGTTCTTTACACATGTATTTGTAGCTCTGTAGCCTGTTATTGAAGCTATCTACTGTGTAGCCCCTTCTGGGCTAATAAATTCTAAAAACTAGCTTGAAAATACAGTTAAAATGACATTATATTCTGTTCTCTTTTATGGTGTTTTGGCCATTTTGCTAATAATTGGCCATGTTTACAGTCAGTTTTATTTGCAGGCAGAGACCTCATTTGAGGAAGGCTGGTAATTATTTTTCCATATGAAATGCTTGTATGTGTGTCTTCATGTGATTCAGGATTATATACATCTTAATTACTCAATATAAAAAGGTTATTGTCATAATGCATTTCCAACATAAAATTCCTCCAGGGCTGATACGTATTGTATACTATACTGGGAAAATGGTTTGAACTTCAGGCCTAGCTCTGCAATGAAAATGTGAGAGTTTTCACAGTTGCCACAGCTGTGATGGCACAAATACACTCAAAATGAGGAAACTGCAGTAAGCAGAGCCAGGGACACTGGAGAACACACAGAGCAGAGCAAGAGACGTCAAAGAACACAGCTGGAATTTACTGAGTTTTGTGACAAGTACAGGGTAAGGTTTTGAACAAGTATGAAATTTGAGTTGGTATATCAGTTATTTGTAAGTTTTAACAAGTGTGCTCTAGTTGCAGGTTTAAATTGTTGATTCTTCATGCCAGAACTGCAGCTGTATTCAGCTTGTGGCCTCTTTGTCAGCGCAGTGTGGGAGAGTGAGAGTTTGGCCTTTTGGGCTGTGTCTTGTAACACTTAGAGTGGAGACAGTGTCTTCTGTTTGCTGTAGCTGAGATCCTTCGGAGATGGAGAAGATATAGACTGTTACCAGAATTTACTCTGACTGATAATGGTGGGTTTTCTCATGGCATTAGGATCAAGGCTTCACTCTACAGGTACCATGACTGCGGTCACTTGGAGCAGGGTCTGCTGAAAGCAAGCACTTTCCAGGAGAAAGGGTGGTGTTGCTTGGAGCACCCTCAGACCCATGGGTCTTTCACCTCAAAGCACTGAGCGGCAAAATGAGTAATAAGCAGGTGAAATGCAGGGAGCTCTTTTTTACCTTTAAATGACACTGCTCTCAAGGAGCCAAAATGTTTCTAAAATTCACGTTAGGTACAGCATGATGGAAATGCAGGTGGTTTTTTATCACTGCAGGGGGGGACCAATGACCATGTTTTTCTATTTTCTGAGGGTCCATTTCAGCTCTTGAGACCAGCAAGGGAGAACAGATTTAAATATTTTTAAACTCTTTGTTTTCCCAAGGGAAACACTAAATATGTCTGTACTACCTTTCTGCTGGGAGTGTTTTCATGTGATAAAGTCAGGGTAACATTGGTGTAAAGTAGACAATTCAATTTCTTAGTCTTCTGCTTCTTCTTTGTTAAATAAATGCCTATAGGGATAAAAAGCTGAACATAAAATCACAGAATGGTTTGGATTGGAAGAGGCCTTAAAGCCCATCTTGTCCCACTTCCTGCCTTGAGCAGAGACACCTTCCACTGTCCCAGGTTGCTTGGAGTCCCACCCAGCCTGGCCTCGAACACTTCCAGTGATAAGGCAGCCACAGCTTCTCTGGGCAACATGTGCCAGGGCCTCAGCACCCTCACAGGGAACAATTCCTTCCCAATATCCCATTTAACCCTGCCCTCTGGCAGGGGGAAGCCATCTGAGCCATCTGAGCAAGTCTCTGGCCTCCTCTGCTCTCACTCCAGCAGCTCTACATGACCCCTGAACTGGAGGCAGCTCTGCAGGTGGGGTCTCACCTGAGCGAAGTTGGGGTAAGAATACCTCCCTTGCCCTGCTTCCCATGCTGAAAGGAAACCACAGCTGCCTCAGATGAGGGGCTTCTCCCAAGACAGCTTTCACCCACAGCCTTCACCCCCACTCGGGTCTGGCCTGGACCCCAACACTCCCTTGGCTGGGCCTCCACTGCACACACTGCCAGCCACCACAAATTAAGGCCACATAATGAGATTTCTGCATCTCTGTGCATCTCTCTTTGATTTCTCATTTGANGAACTGGAGGCAGCTCTGCGGTGGGGGTCTCACCTGAGCGAAGTTGGGGTAAGAATACCTCCCTTGCCCTGCTTCCCACGCTGAAAGGAAACCACAGCTGCCTCAGATGAGGGGCTTCTCCCAAGACAGCTTTCACCCACAGCCTTCACCCCCACTCGGGTCTGGCCTGGACCCCAACACTCCCTTGGCTGGGCCTCCACTGCACACACTGCCAGCCACCACAAATTAAGGCCACATAATGAGATTTCTGCATCTCTGTGCATCTCTCTTTGATTTCTCATTTGATGTGATATGATGATTTCTGATGATATGTTTCTATTTTTAGTCATTTCCTTCCTTTGCCAGAGACAGGAAAGCAGAAAGCCAAGCAATCCACAAGGTACCACTGCTCTTCAGAGGCACAGTCATTCTTTGGCCTTGGGATGATTTTGTGCTCGTTATTTTCCCTCTAAAGAGTAGTGTTTGAGCCATTGTTGTTTGCCATAATCCTGGATTATTACAGATCAGTGATCCTACTTGAAAATCCAGGGATAGAGCCTAGCAGAAAAAAAATCCATGTGACATTTATATATATAGCAATTTCATATTTCAGTTCTCTTAGATGACTGAAGTGATTAACTGTTTAATTGTTCATATTCAAAACTTATTCTTTGAAATTAGGTGTAGAGGCTCTGGAAAAAAAAAAGAGAAAAAAATAATAAAATAGTAGTGCTTTGGTCAGCCTTTCTGTTGAGAACTCCTGGGGCTGGGGGCTGCAGAGTGCTTCCAGTGCACCCACTGCTTTGTTGTGGTGGGAGAACAAAAAAGGGTACTTTTTCTTTACCATCAGTGGAATTCTCGTGTCCTTTTTATTTCTCTTTTCTAAATGTCTTTATTGCATCTCCATAAAACTGGAGTTGGAAGCTGTGAATTCTTGAGCTGAGGGTGTGAGCTGAGCTCTGTGCAGTGAAACCATCAGGGAAAACCAGTGACAGCACCTGACCCTTGGAGTGAGAAACCTCTGAAATCAAGGGCAGCTTCAGTAGCAGGCTCAACCTGGTATGCTTCACCATCACCAGATTTTTCTCTTGCCTCTTGGCAGCCCTAAAGTGAAAGAATGCAGTCAACAAATTTGAAATGCCGTGTTCAAACTCAGTAGTCTGGGCATTGGGATTATGTCACAGTGCTTTGTAAAGAGTGTATTGGGTTGTTTTAAAATATGTTTAAAAAGTCCATGAGACTGTGCTGTTTACTTGTTTCTTTGGGGGTTTTTTGGTCCCCTACTTGACTTCAAACTGACAGAGGGCAGGGTTAGATTGGCTATTGGGAAGAAATTGTTCCCTGTGAGGGTGCTGAGGCCCTGGCACAGATTGCCCAGAGAAGCTGTGTTTTCCCTATCCCTGGAAGTGTTCGAGGACAGGTTTGGATGGAGCTTGGAGCCATGTGGTCTAGTGGAAGGTGTCCCTGCCCATGGCAGGGTGCTGGAGCAAGATGGTCTTTAAGGTCCCTTCCAACTCAAACCAGTTGTGTGATTCCATGCTCCTATTGAAGGTTTGTAATGAAAGAGCAGTATTTGTAGTGTCTGCTTTCAGAAGTCATTGGATCTTTACTGTTCTGAGGCCAGAATTGTGGATTTGATTCCTGTGAATGTTCCCTACCCTTAGGAAGGCTTGCTCGTTAGCAAGTGTGCTTAGCATCCACAGAACTTTGGAATTTCATCTTTGGACATCAAGCATCTGTGCAGCATTTAGGGAGGATTGGCTGGGCACAGACAGATAAAAAACCGTGAAAAGTGGGAGAGTAAATCATAAGGATTCTTTTTTCTTTTATAACTGGGTTTGATGCTTTGTGTAAATATTACAGCCAGAAAATGTTCTGATGGGAAGGAGACTTAAAAGTTAGTGTTCCCTTTGCCTGGTTATTTTTAGGAGGTTTAAAGGGTTGGGATGATACAGTGGTTCCTCTTCAAGTTACTGAGAAATTCCCACAGCTTCAACAGGGCCAGGATTGTGTAGTCCCTCTGAAAGAAATGGAAAAAGTGAAATGCTGATGGGTGTATGTTTACTGAGTTGCATTCACTCAATAACATGTACTTGCAGAGTGATTGCCTCTGAGAGCTTGTTTAATCAAAAAAAGTTAAAAAATAATTAAAGCACTTCATGCAGTTTGTCTTGTCTGTTTCTCCTGCCCTGTTGCAAATTTCCAGCACCATGGGAAGGCAGAGTTTAGGTGATTTTGGTGTGACTGGGGATTTCCTGTATGCTGAGGATACCTTTGGTAGATTGAATCTGGACAGGAGCCGGTGTGGCTGCTCATCTGGGCCTCCTGTCACATGCCTTGGGCTGTGAGCCACAGCTGGAGGCCTGTGGTCCAGCATCATGCTGAACTTCTGCCTCTGCTGTCTGTCTCTGGGCCCCTGCACACAAATGCCATCGTTTGATCTCCTCAGCACCAGGATGGGCCCTCCTGCAGTGCTTTTATCCAAAATGCTGTTCTGCCCTGCGAAACTTTAGGGCAATATTAATTTTTAATATTGTCTCCATGTCTCTTTCTTTTCCAAGTGCTTAATTGATTTCTAGTTTTATGTTTCTTTGCTTACTTTTGGGTTGCAAGATAGACAGGTATGAGGAAAAAGACTGAGCCATGTTTGTAGAAGAGTTAATCTTTCAATCAGTTTCCTCTGAATTAAACCAAAACAGCAGTAGCAAATCTAGGAATCCTATTAAAGGTGACCTACATTGCTGGAATAAAATTGGGCTTGTACCTTCTTTTTATTTTTAATTTACTGTTGAGAAACCTGTGAATTATTTCCTTAACAAGCATTCATTTTTATTGCTTCTAAATCTCTCATTCCTGTCGGGGCAGGGGGGCTTGGGGGGTGTTATATGTTCCTGAGTGGAGAAATGGGAGCAGGAAAGTTGTGAAAGCTGAGCCACTGCGATGTGATGGGGATTTAGCCCTTGGCTGTAATTAAAAGGGTTCATCAATAAAACTTTAGCCCAGAGTGCTTCCAGCAAAATCCTGTGAGGAGATGGAGATTATACCAGGAAAAGACTCTTGGAATAGTTTCCATCAGCCTCCAGATGGAGCAAGTGAAACTGCTGCTTCTCAGGTGTGTTGCTCATTGTCATGGATTCTTTTCCTCTTCCTTTTTTACTCATTCTGAAATTATATTTTTGTTCTGAAAAAAAGTTTCAAAAATAAATCCAGAAATTTACAAAGCAGGTTGTTTTATAAAAGGTTCTCAGAATCCATAAAACAGGTTGCTGGGTGAGTGACTAAGGGATTTCAATGTTTAATTGACATCTCAGGAAGAAAGACATACTTAAAATCTAAACCCTTGAACAATCTTAAAATATAATTTAAAAGTAAATGTTCAGCCACTGAGGTGACTTCTTTATAGCTGAAGAAGGATGTTGGCATTGCTGCTATTTCTAGAAAATTATGTGTAAAACAACCCATAAGTGAAAAAACAAACAAACAAACCCTTATTACAGTAAATTTGGGCAGGAAGAGGAATAAAGTTAAAAGCCCATTCAGAGGTTAAAGGCATTGCAGAACACTGAGTGCAGGGAAGCAAGAAGTGGCTAAAGTGTGTTTGATTGTTTCTATAAATACAGATATGTAGGACTGCAAACTGAGTCACTGCTCCCAGGGATTTACTGAGCTCTTTTAAAAGTTTGCAAGAATCATAAATAACATGGCTTTCAGTCATCTGCAGGGAGAATCCAATTTATAATGATGGCTCCACTGTCCCTGCTAATAAGTCCTGTAAATGCAGTAGAGAATGTGCATGGGGTTTATCCTGAGAGTGCAGCAGTGCAGATTGGTTTGTGTGCAGAATTTAACAAAATAATCTTACTGAGCATTTAAATGTGTTTTTTTTCCCTGGGAGTCTTTGCCAGAAAGATGCTTACCAGTATCTGTCTCTTTTGGAGTAAAACAAAGCTTTAATTTGTTAAATTGAAATTCTCATGCCTCTGAGCAGTGACATTTGTGGAGAGAACACTTCCCCCATGCAGAAGGAGAGGGTTTTCCCTTCCCATTATCCATGCTTTTAGACAGAGGAGGTTTCTCCAGCCAGTGTGCATGTGCTGGTGAATCTGATGGGCCTGGACCCAAGGAGAATTTAGCAAGCAGATGGAGAGAGAGAGAGGCAGGGTCAGGAGCAGAGCCTTGTGAGTTCTTCACAGACCCCTGTTACTTCCTGTGGGCTCCTCTTGGCCCATAAACATTTTTAAGGGTGGATTAAAGCCTGCTTAGCTTAATTTCCTTCTCGCTCTCATCCTCAGCAGCTCCAGATCCAGGGCTGCTCCTAGCCCTAGCTATGCTCATGCAGCTCAGCTGTTGGGCTGATTTTTGAGTTACTGGACTAGTTGGTGCAAATAATGCTGTACTTCTGGCTTCCTTTGATGGAACTATTCAGGAGTGATGTGACAAGACTTGAGTTTCGGGGTTTGTAAGCCAGGCCAGGATGTGTACTGCAGCTGGTGGGATAGCTTTGCAGTACTGTGTCCTTGTGAGCCTGGTCCAAACGTTCAGGCTTCCTTTGCTGGGGACAGGCACCTGTTCTCTGAGCCTTAGGAACTTTCCCACTGGTTTGTGTCAGGGGTGGTACTAGAAACAGCTCTTTCTAAATCTAGATATGTGGGTTATGGGTCATTACTGCATTAGTGTATTGTGCAGAAAACCTCTGATGAAATCACACAAGAAACTGTGTATCACACTAGAACCAGGCTGGTCCAGCTATATGGAGAGGTGTGGAGATGCATTCACTTCCTAGGAATTCTGCTTAGTTTAAGTATTTAATGTTAGTTTATTATGTGATACTAAATGATACTTCATTATGTGGAGCCCCCGTGACGCCAGTTCCTACTGTGAGTTGTGTAATATCCCACAGTGGAGCTGAGCTGAATGTTCCACATGTTTTACTCTTCTCTTGTGTGCTGGTGTCCACAGTGGGGTGTGACTAAAGCTCACAAGCGAGAAGTGACAATTTACGGAAAGAAAGCTCTGAAACTGGGTATTTTCCTGTTGTGTTTTCATCGTAAAATGAGTGTATCTGTAAAATCTTTCCTTTGGTCCAGTGTCCTGTGCAGGAGTCACACTGCTACGTGCAGCCACCTCTGTGTTGGTGATAATGGGAGTGAGCAGCACCAGAGCTGGGGTTTTCCGAAAGACTTGCACATTTCTGCAAGACTTGTCCCCCCACAGAAATTTTGAGTGGAGCTCTCTACATCTGCATCATTTGAAGAGTTAGTCTGAAGGTTTCTGATATAGGTATTTTTAAATACATGATTATGGAAATAAAATTTTCCTTCTGTGACATCAAATTAGCAGGAATCAAAATTCAGCCTGGACAAAGAAGGCCAGCTGAAGATGATAGAGTTGTGCTGGTTTACAGAGCTCACGTTGGACCACAGTTTATATATTTATTATGCCTTAAAGATAACAATACATTTCTCATATAAAATAGACTCTTCAGCTTGATTAATGCTGTTGTGCTACTTATCGTACTTAAAAATTCTTATTTCTGATTTTGTAATTTATATTCTCCTGGTTTATATTCTCTCAAATTTCCAATTTTGTGAGGAGAGGAAGGGTCATTGTAGGTCATGTAGGGTCATTACATCCTCATCTGTGCCTCCTTCTCCCCTTCTTCCCTGTGCAGAAGTTCATAGAGTTTGAAGATGCACTGGAACAGGAGAAGAAAGAACTACAAATCCAAGTGGAACACCTTGAATTTCAGACTCGACAGCTGGAGCTGAAGACCAAAAACTATGCAGACCAGAGTAAGCAAAGCTGTGCACCAGACATCATTATACACATGCTTTCCACATACATACAGTGCTACTTTAAAAATAATCTTCACACTTTTTTTTTTTTGTTTTAATGTAGTTTGTGCAAAGCTGAAAATATCTGGATGTCCCTTACTTTGATGTAAAATCCTGAGCTTTCCAAAGGGTGGGATGTACCCGCACTAATTCGGTAGAGGCTACATTTCTGTTTTGTGGTCAGTCCCTCCAAATGCAAGATGTAAGATTTGGGCCTTTGGAACCTGGTTTCCAGTTTCTCCTTGTAGAATCTTCAATTCTTATAAAAATCATCACAGTAATTAGCTAGTTACTTAGTTTTTGTGTTTGTTTTTACAAATACTTCCTTAATATGTGGAGCCATTGAAGTTCCCCTCAGAATTTGTTGGTGTTTTGTCCAGTACTCCGCTCCTCTAGTAGACAGAAGAGCCAGTCCCAGAGGACAATTTAAATTGTTGCCAAACTAAGATGCTTACAAGGCACCAGGCTACTGTTGAAAAACTTCTGTGGTTTTACTGCATTTGTGGTGCAAAATCGCTGGTATTGGGAACATGCAGGTACCCATGAACTAAGTTTGTAACAAAGACCAAATCCCACAATTCTGTTTCTGTTTGTTTTATTCAGTAGCTGTAAATTAATTTCTGAAAAAATAGGCTTTGTTTCTCACATAGTTTATTTCAAGAGCCAGGTGTATGTTAGCTGATAGTTGGGGTCTTCTCTTGGCAGTTTCTCGACTGGAAGAACGTGAATCGGAAATGAAGAAGGAGTATAATGCTCTGCATCAGCGTCACACAGAGGTAGGATATAATCTTTCTAAATAAATAAACTCTTTGTCTATATCTACATGCCTATATCATGTCAAAGAACTCGGCTTTACAATCCTAGTGATGGCTAGAGCTTCTGAACTTTTGGAACATCAGAAATACCTGACTGGAGGGTGTAAAGAGGATGGAGCCAGGCTGTGTTCACTGGTGCCCAGTGGAGGCAGCTAGCACACAAAGCTCACTGTGAACAAAGTGTTAAAAACTACTTTACTGTGAGGACAGTGAGCCCTGGCACAGGTTGTTCAGAGGCGTGTTGGAGTCTCCTTCCTTGGAGGTATTAATAAGGCACCTGGACGTGGTCCTGTGGCAGCCTGCTCTGTGTGACCCTGTTTCACCAGGGGGGACTGATGGACCTTAGGACATTCTGTCCAATCTCAGCTTTCTGTGATGTTGTGCACAGTGCCCTGCTACCTCATGTCCCATTGCCAACTAGCCTCCAGGCTTATGTTGTTTTGGGATATGCTCTTTCAAGCCTCTTTGGTGTAAGATTCAGCTGAAGTAATTTCTGATACTATTTGCTGACAAATTTTCTATCAGATTAGACCATTCTTACATCATCAGCTGAAAAGGCAACAGTAAAGACAAGGAAGTGTGCAAAAAAACCTAGGGAATTGGAAATGGATGCTATAGAAAATTAAACAAAAGCAGAAAATGAGCCTTTCCATCTCATCTCTTTGCCTCATGGATTTTTCTCTCCTCACAGATGATCCAGACCTATGTGGAACACATTGAGCGATCTAAGATGCAGCAAGTTGGGGGAAATAACCAAACTGAGGGCAGTGTACCTGGGAGAAGGTAGGGCCATGACCTCTCCATGTAACACGTGTCACCTGGCAACTTATGCACTGAGTGTGCGTGTTTGGGAGAGAAAACAGAGCAGAACTTTCCCTGGGGACATGGATTGTAGATGAAGCTCTCTTTTAATGGGTTCTGGGTGAGTTGTGGGTAATTGATGGTGAGGAGATTTTTATGTTGTTTTACAAAGGTGAGGCTTTATCATGGCGCTGTTGATGGGCCTCTGGAAAATACATTTATATTCTTGGGTAGTGTGTAAAAGTTTATCTGTAGAATGGATGGAGGTGTCACATAAAGTGTTTATGTGTGTACATGTCTTTGTATGTGGGATAGGCAGCAAAACCATAGTAATTTAATGCATTAGCTGTTGCAGGATTTTTTCACCTGTTGTTCTTTCAGAGGAAGCTTTCTGTCAGTCACCAAAAATCCTACTGATGTCCAAGAAATGGATTTTCCTCCCTTCCTGCAGTGTTTGGGCTCTGACTAGAAATAGGTTGTCTAAAATACAGGAATCAATTGAGAAAAACAAAAAAAGCTAGATGTCAGCTTTCCTAGGCAGAAGAGACAGGCAGTTAGAAAACTGGAGAGGACATGTGTAAAAAGAACCAGTAATTTGTAGGTGCTCATCTGCTTATAAAATCTCCCTTATCAGACTGTTTTTCTTCCTTATCTTCTATCCCTCAGTCTGGAAATCCAGACTGAGGTCCCAGAACATGATCTGATCCTAGTATTAGAGATGGAATGGGATAAGTGTGTTAGGTGTGTTTCTCTCCCAGCTTACACTTCTGGAAGTAAGAATATATCTGTGGAAGTGCTTACACAGTAAAATCGAAAAGTACCATAGGCAAAAGAAAACTTAGGGCATCTCTCTTTTAAAAGGGTGTGTCCTGTGTACACCTGCCAACTTTGAGTCATAGAATCATAGAATATCCTGAGTTTAAAGGAAGCCACAGGGATCATGAAAGTCCATCTCCTGAGTTGGACTGCATAGTATAAATGGTTTCTAATTTCTCCCTTTCTTAAAAGCTTTACCTTCCCTGACTCTCAAATAAGCTGATATTAATTATGGCTTTATGTAAACATTCCATGAAAGAGCTGCCCAGTGAAAAGTGTTGCTGGTTGCATCTACAAGACTGCCAGTCTCAGTGGTGAAGGGCAAAATTTTCATCAAGAATTGCCTTTTCATGTCAGAGAAGTTAGTCTCTTACCCTTTAAGTGTGGCATATTGCTACTGTCCTTGGAGAGAAGCACTGTATACCTGTGAAAAGCCCATGATGGGACTGTGATCCAAGTCTGTAGGAGCTACCAGTGGGAAATGGGAGTTTCTCCCTGATTTCCAGCTTTGCACTGTTCGTGTGTGTGCGTGTGTAGCTCTCTGTTTGTTGTGCTTGTGCACAAGCACCTGGGACAGATGTGTTTTGATGTCATTGCACAGCTGGAGGGAGGAACACCAGTGTTTGTGGATCTTAGTGCAGTGGGTAACTGGACAGGCATAATTTCTCATGATCTATGAAACGAATTTGGGTGCATTTATTTAAAATAAATGGGACTAAGGAGAAGTTTGTACAGCAATTTTTGTGAGGGTGGTGTGTATCAGTGGGCATCCAAGAGGTGTAATGAATTTGTACCCACTTTCACATGGTGTGGGTTGCAGTGCATGTGTACCTTGTGTCTGTGGTAGTTGCATGTTTGCATGACATTTGCTCTCTAATGGTTGTTCTTTTTGTCTCGCTTTTTGTGGGATTGCTGCTGTTTGGCTGTTATGTTTGTCACTGCAGTCATCGCCAGTCCTGGAGGAAAAGGTAAATCCTGTTGCTGTATCTGAACTTCATTAATGCATGTGTTAGAGGTTGCTGTGGAGTGGTGACAGTGTGATGCTGGAAATGTATTATACTGGCATATTTGCTCTCTGTATCTACTGGCACCTCTGCTGGACTTGCTGGTTCAGGGGTGCAGAGGGAGCCACGGAGCTGGAACAACACAGCAGGGAGAAGCTTGTGCATGCAAATGCAGAAGACACACAAGTTTGGTCTCAAAAAGGGATCAGATGTCTGGGATGGGATGTTTACACTTCACATCCCCTAATGTTTTAAAAAGTCATAGAATCATAGACCCGTAGAATCACAGAATATCCTGAGTTGGAAGGGGCCAAAAAGGATTATCAAATCCACATCCTGTTCCTGCACAGGCACCTAAACAATCCTGTCCTGTGCCAGAGAGTGTTGTCCAAATGCTCCTGGAGCTCTGGCAGTCTTGAGGCCGTGACTGTTCCCTGGGAAGCCTCTTCCTGGGGGCACTTCCCCCAGTGCCCACCACCCTCTGGGGGAAGAATTTTTTCCTGAAATCCAGCCTAAAACTCCTCTGACACAACTTCATGCAATTCCCTCAGGTTCCAAGAAATTTCTTCTCTCTTATTTTACTCTAGAGTACATGCCATGCCTGATTTCTGAGTGGAGCAGAACAAGTGTCAGCATCAGTAGGTTTCCAAAGGCACTTTTGGATGATGGTTGGGGAAGGAATGATGTGCCCAGAGCCTTCAAAAAAGACTAGTTCTCCTCTTCAAATGCTGGCAAACAAACTCTAGTTTTGTTGTGTTTCGTAAGCTTTAGGATGTTGCTTGTAGAACATCCTGATCCCAGGGTTTGGCTACTGCAGACCTTTATTGGAGAGTGTACTGTTCACCTTGTAACTCAAGGTGGAACTAACAAGTGTTAAGACTCACCCTGGCTGAGTCCTGGAAAGATTTGGGTATATGAGGACAACTCCAGCTCTCAAAATTTAGACCAGCCCTGAGGACACTTCAAATTTATTTGCGTTTAAATTTGGTAGCCAGCTCCAGGACTGCAAAATTGGAGTTAGCTCTTCTGGGGTGTTTGCTCTTTCCCCTTTCCTGGGAGGTTTTGAAGAGGCCTGAAGGTGTTTCCAAAGAAAGTCAGCAAGGAAATTTCCTAATAGTCTGCACTAAAATTCTTTCCTGAAGATTCTACAGCTCCTGATGCTATAGAGACTCTGTACCTGTGTCTCTTTAAAAGGGACTGTGAAGTTCACACATTTCCTCTCCATTCAATGGCTTCTGTATTTCCTTGTGTGTTGAGTGTGTATGTTTGCATATCAACAAAAAAGAAAAAGGGAAAGTATAATTTAATGTCTCTCAGCATACTTTTGGGGCAGCTTTTATGTCTCAGTGTTGTCAGTGAGTTGTGTCAAGTCATTCCAGCATAGTCACTAAGATATTCTGGCTGCACCACTGGTTTGACAAGGACTGTTCTGCAGTTACAGGAAACTTTCTCCTGCTCCATACACCTATGAAAGCAAGACTCTCTTAAAACTATCATTTGGTGCTGAAGAAAAGGAAAGATACAAAACAAATGGTTAAAGCATCTCAAAAAATGTCCGAATTTTGTATTCTCTATAAAAAGAGGTTTTTTTTTTGAAGTAGACTCTCAGGGACTTGATTTATTTCTTCAACTGTTAAACTAGGAATTTTCTGATTTTGTGGCATAAAATGGCTCTGATTTCTAATTTTGAATCTCTTCATAATCTCTTACACATAATTACTTTCTGTGGTGCTTGTGTAAGTGCCAGGGTGAAGATTTCCTAGGAGGGGAAACATTTGCCTAGTATGTTATTTAGAAGCTTTTGTAGAAACTTGAAACCCAACTGTTAGAAACTTTCAGGGTCTTGGAATGATAGCAGTGGGATAAAGAGAGGTACATACAGCAGACAGGCAGAGGTAATTGTCCTTTGGCATCATGACCTAGTAGGAGCAGGTGTAAGTGGCAGGTTACAGTCTTAAACTGGGATTTAGACAAACAGCAGTGAAATGTTTTCACTAAACATTTAGTGATTATTTAAGTCACAAGCAGCAAGATGCCTTTGGTAGTGGAAAGGAAAAGCTAGAAGGAAACTGACAATTCCTATCACACAGGAGTCTGGGTTTGAACCTGTGGAGAATGGGAGAATCACTAAGATTGGAAAAGACCTCCAAGATCATCAAGTCTGACCTTCAGCTGAATACTCTTCATGCCCACTAAATCATATCGCGAAGTGCCACATCCGCACGCCTTTTGAATGCTTCCAAGGATTGTGACTTCACTGCCCTGGGCAACATGTTTCTATGCTTAATCACTCTTTCAGTGAAGAAATTTTCTGCAATATCCAACCTGAACCTGTCCTGGTGCAACTTGAGGAGATTTCCTCTTGTCCTATTGCTTGTTACCTGTGAGAAGGTTAATAATGTTTTATCAGTGATCTGTGTTCCTCCAAAATCCAGTTACGTGCCTCCTTTCTAAGAGGGTTTGTGTATGAAACTTCCATGTACGAGTCTGGTATCTTCAGGAGAGGATTTTAATGCAGATTCCTAGGAAAAGTGCATCTCAAGCAGGCCACACTGGAAACACCTTTTTGCCCCATCTTGCCTATCCAAGGCAGGTCACAGGAAGCCTTTTTGCCTATTTGAGGTAGGCACTGATGCAGCAATGCAGCATGCTATAGTGGCTGGGCAATGCTGGGAGCGAGAAGGTCGGGCAGGGCATTGTGGTTTTTCTCAGCAAACATTGTCTGCTCTGCTGGACACTCCATCTCTGTCCTTCCTCAAAGAGCTGGCTGGTGTACCATCCCCTGTGTCAGTGTGTTTGCTCTGTCCCAGGGGCCCTCTAGCAGTTGTTTGCCATGGTCACAGGTGAGGTGGCTGCGCTTCTTTCCCAGCCTGGGCATGACACCCGATGCTGATGATCATTACAGAAAGGCACATGAAGGTGTGCTGTTACTAACAACATGCTACAGAAGGGCAGGTTTCATCACACCCCCACGATTACGCAGAAATACTGTGCAGGAGTAGCTGAAGTATGATTGAGTCCAAGTGTGGGTGCACATCACACAGAGAATCAATTTAGTTCAGCTCTGCAGGGACTGGAGTCAATTAGAGATACCCTGAACCATTTGCTGGGTTCAGCAAGCTGCTGCCACAGCCTTTCCACCTCCACTGCTTGCTCTAGATTTTCGCCCACTGAAGCTTGGTCTCAAAATCTGTGCCAGCTTTTATGTTCAGAATCAAACCTGCAGCTAGCAAGTCACCTGCAGTTGCCAGAAAGGAGATGATGAACAGAACACAATTAGAGACGCCTAGCAATATGCATGGTGCATTAATTTATATCTTTGTTTAGTTTCTGAATTGTGACTGCATTGTAATATTGGTAAGGAGGGAGATCAAAGAGTACAAATACTCTCTTTCTTGCTTAAAATTGGGAGTGATCCAAGCCCTCTGGTTCCTGTTGTTGAAGCTCACCAGATTTGGGGTGGAATGTCATAAGTTTTATGTAGATGACACTTAAAAGACTTATTCCTCGCCCTGTGATGACATCTCTAGAAGCTATGGAGCTTTTATTTTTTTGCTGTGAGAGTTGTTTGCCGTGGCTTATTTTTATCCAGTACCTTTATTTCTCAGAAGAAGCACTGACTTAAATTGGCTAGTGGTTCCCTGCACTTACGTGTTCTGCCAAATTTCTCATACTGATTGAGCAGTCAGTTGTACCTGTTATGGCCACTGACTCCCTCCCTCTTAAGAGTTTCCCTAGGAGGAGGTATTACTCTAGCAGTAACACCATGGGACTGAGCAGTCAGCACCAAGAAAGTGGGGGAGTTGGAATCCAGACAGATGCTGTGTGAGGGTAACAGTTGCAGTCCAATTTCTAGTAACTGATATTTCCCATACACTAGTGTGCTTTTTGTTTTCTCTCAGAACCTTGTACATGGCTAACACGCTTTCCTCTCTCTCCGTGTTTGTCTCTTTAGCAGGAAGGAACGTCCCAGCTCCCTGAATGTCTTCCCTCTCGCTGATGGCATGGTACGTGGGCAGATAGGGGCCAAGATCGTCCCAACACTGGACCACTGGCACCTGAGTGACCTCGGCCAGCTGCAGTCCAACTCCAGCTACAAGGTTTTCTAGACCGTCACAGAGCAAGGGTTTCCCACTCTCTCGCTGTCAATAACATCTCACATTTTCATTAAGCTAGAGACAGTCTGTGTCCGTAACCCTTTGCAGCCTCTCCCTAAGTGTTTGCTCCCATAGTAGCTGTGCTGGAGGTGGGAGGATATTATTCTGCAGATCTGGCATATGGTGCTGGAAGGATTTGACACAGCTCCTCATGCTGCTTTGTCTCAGGGATAAACTCCTTTACTTGGCTGGCCCAAAGTTGAGAGGGATGTGTGTGGAGGCAGCTAGGGATTGAGTGAAGAGAAATCCTTCACTTCAGCTTGTTTGGGAGACGACATGGAACTTGTCTCTGCTCTCCACTTTGATAAAAGCAATGGTTCTGCAACTCAGGTGGGGCCAGGCATTGGGTTGCACTTGCCCTTAAGCGTATGTCATTTTTGACTGATCTCCTAGCCTTCCTGTCTTCTCTAAAAAGGGCTCCTGCTTATCCTGTCTGGATGGCCAAGTCTTGCACTGCGCTTAAAGGTCTTACGTTCCTCCTATGCCTAGTCACTGCTCTGGTTTTGCACTGTCTACCTTCAGAACATCTGTCACTGTTACTGCTCTGCCTCCTGTACCAGGTCTTCCAAAACCCTCAGAGCATTGCAGCTGCACTGGAGCAGCTCCTGGTGCTGCCTGACCCATCTTGTGCTTTGTGCTGCCATTCAGGGGTCTCCGCTCCGCTGTTCTGAGATTGGTCTCAGCCCCTCGGCCCAGGTGGTGTGCTCTGAGGTGACAGCTCACTGCAGCTGTTTACAGGTTAGGCTATGCATTTCCCATGAGCTGTACATGTAGACTTTGCAAAGCCTTTGTGCTCAGGATCCCACCAAATTCTTCTCTTTAAATGATTTTCCACAAATGCCTGGTGACAAGTCTGAGAGCCACTGGTTTCTCTGCTGAGCACAGCTCAGTGTGCCCACTGGAATCTCACAGAGCTTCTGCTCTACTTCAGAAGTGTCTGATTAAATTTACCTTCACTCTGCTTGGAATTTGTAGACCATCGGCTGTTTTATGTGTCACATGTAGGGACTGGTCTCCTTTTGAAAAGTTGTGAATCTGGTCTTGTAAAGTACATTGAGGCAGTAAAGGCAAAGGGGAAATAAAAAAAAAAAAGAAATCTCCAGCTTGTTGTACCCATTCTACATGTCTCCATATTCCGTGAATGGGCTTTCACATGAGGGACTCTACAGCAGTGGCCTTCTTGATGCATAGACAAATTCAAAATTTACTCAGAAAACAAAGCAGCAAGTTAAATTTTTAACACTATGTCTGTGAAGCAGCCAGGCCTAGCATAGCACAAATGTCAGCACTTTGTCAGCTCTCTGCCACTGTGGAATTTGGAAATCCAAAATACCTTTGCCTAGGATGGAGGGTTGGAATCCAGTCCTTATTGTAGTGCTAGAGGCACAGAATTTTGGGAAATGTAGCAACTTGCAGAATGCCATTCAGATCCTACAGTCATTCCTGGAAAACTCTGCCTGGAATTAGAGAATAGCAGTGCCACAGTACAATAACATAATAATGGATGGTGGAAATGAGGACAGAGTGTGAATGTGTTTCTTCATACCAGTGCTGTGCCATCACAACCAAAATGTATGGAGCCCAGCCCATCTCTGGAATCAGTTATTCCTGAGGCTCTCCGGGCAGTGCTGCACACCTTGGTGTGAACAGACCTTCCAGTGATCAGGCTGGGCAGTGGGGGTTAATTTTTAGAGAAGAGCTGAGTGGACACTCTGGTTAGATCCATATTTCACAGCCTTGCTAAAGTCTAATTCTTTAAGGGGTCTCACTGAGAACTTGCAAAAGAAGTAACCCAGCATCTGCATTGCAGGGCAGTGCAGCAGCAGCCCACTTAAATGGAAGCTTTGGTGTCCAAGTTCAGGTAATGGAGGTTGTTCTGCTTTGGGCAGGGAGGACAGCCTACACAGGGGTTGGAATGAGGTGATGCTTAAGATCCTTTCCAGCCCAAACCATTCTGTGATTACTGACTGGATCTCTTAGTAATTTGGTGGTAGTGGTGGTATCAGGCCAAAAAAACCTGGTACCAATAAAGCTTTGTACAGAACTAGCAGTTGTGTTTCTCCAAATATATTGTGCTGGGATTCATGTTGATGCTCATTAAGGAAACTCAGAGTGGAATGCTGGGATAAAGGAGGCTAGATGACAGTAGACCTAAGGAGCTTGTGCTGTGGAAGACTTGGATGGGGGTAGTCTGTTACGGAGAATTTCCTGAGTATGGAGCAAATTAATGAATAATTAAAGGATATGATTGACTGACTTGCTAGTTTAGATGGGGGTTTTCCTCCCACAAGCTTTTTGCACACTCTGTCACTGAAATGCTATCTCTTAAATCCTCAGCATGACTGACTTCTCAGAGGTGTGGCTTATGCCTCCCTTGCCTCTTCTTCAGAGCTCTGATATTTTGCTGACATCACTCACACATGACTCACCTTCCCAGTATGTACCTGATTATTCTCACTAGTTTTCCTTCTTCATGGGACCATGCTGTACTTACATTTTAAGTATCCCTGTTTATTTTTATTACTATTTTCTATTTTAGTTGCTATCATTAATTTATTTTTGCATTCAGTTGTACATTTATTTTATACAGTGTTTTGGAGATGAAAGTCCTTAACGTTTTTGTTTTTATGTACTATGCTTTCAGTGTTATAACCATACAATTGTGGCTTCTCATGGTGACATATGACTGCTATGAATGTTGGGCCTTTACAATGCATTTTGGAGGTCACTGCTACACAGTTGATGTTTAGGAGGTTGACAGGTATGGCTGTAGGTAAGTGGTGGCTGTGGAGATTGTTCTTTTGGTGAGCTATGGGTTTTGGAGAATGCCTCCTGTGCTGGAGAGAAGAGCCATACTCATAGTGCAATATGTAGCATTAACAGAGCACTCAGACAGTAGAAGGAAGATAGCAGCTTCTGGGCTGTGAAGAGGAGCACGTTGGTAGTATATACATTTGGGAGGAATTTCTCCAGTGCAGGCTGGAAGACTGATAAAGTGTGTTTTCTTGGTAAATAGAAAATTCACATCTATAACCAAAGAGTAATGAAAGACCAGGGTAATTACTTATTCATGTGTTCAGGGTAAGGGGCAGGTTATGTCAAAAAAAAAGAAGTTACAGTACAGTTACAGGGTATTGCTGATACAAATATCACCCTATAGACACCAATGATCCAGGGCTTTTGAATGACATCTGGTTCATAAGAACAAAGAATGACAAGTGAAGGGGACCCACCCGGGTGTCTCTTACATGGCTGAGATGCTCCTGAACTTTGGTTATTCTCATAGACTTAGAGTGGGTCCAAGAACATCCCTGAACTCTTTCATCTAACAGCAGTTTTGTTTGAAGAAAAGGTTTTATGGTTGCACTTCACACTTGATACTCTTTGTCCCTTTGTACAACTGAAAGCACAGAAGATAAACTGCAGTTGAGGTAGTCCAAAGCTTACTGGAGCCTATTTATTATCAAAAATCCCACTTGATTCTTTGTTTTTCTTTGCATTCTAGGAAAGTAGCTCCTAAACCAGGAGTATGAAGTAGAGGTGGGAAGCGGGGTTTTCACATGTAGCAACCTAAAGTGCAAAGTTCTCATCTCAGTCTTGATGCTAAAACCAGCATATGTGCAGGGAGATGGTTTGGATATTCATGTGAGAATGTGGATGCTGTCTCTGGACTGACAGTGTGGAAAAAATGTACAAAATGTGGATTACATTTAATGGTAGTGCCATTTTAAAAAAACTGAGTTTCCAATATAAATGCACAGATGCAGTGTAAACCCTTTGACTTCCTCGATGCAGTGTGCAGCAGGGCATCCTAAGATAAGCATACAGAGGCCAGTCTAATTAAAGGAAGACCTTAATAAAATTCCAGATTTAACAAAAATAAGGCTGCAAAGGGTTAAGTCACCATTTTTTCAGTCTTCTCACTCATCCCACATTGGATTTTTTTGTCATGTTGTGAAGCTGTTATCAGAACAAGAGAACAAGTCTTCCAGATGAGCAAAGTGAAACTGTGTCACAGCTCCAAGGCTGAGGGGCTCAGAGCAGCCTCTGAGCAGAACAGAATCTCTCTAGTACTTATACAGGAGGTGAGAGCACAGTGGTGAAAATGAAAGCTGGGTCTGGATGTGCAGATGCTGAATGCCACCACACCCAGTTGAAACTCACTGTCACATATAACTCTCAGCATTAATTATGTCACCTCCCTGCAGGCAGTAATTAGAGCGGGCTGCCCTTAAGACCAGGGAGATCTCACTTGGGTGTAAGAGAGGTCACAGTGCTGGTCAGGGCATTCCTTGTCTGACTGAAGCAGTTCTGCTTTAACTGACAAACACAGGTCACAGTGTAAAACCCTGACAAAGCCTTGAGGTCTCCCTGTTCTTCAAGAGGTGATGGTGCAAGAAGTGGGTCTGTAATGTCTGTTAGAACCAAGAGCCATTTTACACATTCCATACTGAGAATTCATCTCCTGTGTTCATTTCTCACCTTTCTGAATTCTTGGGTATTGTCATCCTGCCATTTGGAAGTGGGAGACCACACCTGTTTCTGCTGTGTTCTCAAGCTGGACCCATGCCTGCCTAGCTCTGCCTAAGATGGTTTGGGGACATAGGTGTCCTTTATCAGACAAGCCAGAACATCCTAGATCAGTGCCCACTCCACTTTTGCAGTTTAGTGGCAAAACCAGATCAGTTTGCTGTTTCCTCATCCAGGTGTGTTGGTGGCTTACAGTAATGGCCTCAGCCAAGACTTCCAAGAGGCCACTCCAAATCCTTCCCAAGAGATATCCATGTTACCTTCCAGCCTTGGAAAACACTGGCCTAGTTTGTGCAAGTACCGAAGCCCTTCAGTTTTTGCTGTAGTCATTGTGAGCTACAGGTGCTTTTCACCTGTGATGAGGCCACCTTTCTTGAGATCACATACTGATGTAATTTGTGAAGACCAGTATTCAGTAGTGAAGGAGGAGGGTTATCAGCCCTTTCCACAGGTGGGATTTGCTTGTTCAGTTCAGCACACGAACTTACTGCTTCACTGTGGTGGTAGTGCCCAGTGTCACCAGCAAACAGTGGGACACGTGAACTAGTACAGTGAGCAAGAACCATGCTCATAATGCTTTAAGGCAGCCATACACCCGCAAATGGGACTTACCAAAATGTATAATTGTGCTTTTCCCTTTCTGTTCTGCTGCCCTGGAACTGCCACAGTGCCCCCAAGACGAAATGTCTGAATCTGGGCAGTCCTCAGCAGCTGCCACGCCAAGCACCACGGGAACCAAGTCCAACACTCCCACGTCATCTGTGCCCTCTGCTGCTGTCACCCCTCTGAACGAGAGCATCCAGCCCATCAGCGAGTACACCAATGGCACCACCAAGAGCAATAAGAGGGCACGAGAAAAGCGGAACAGCCGGAACATGGAAGTCCAGGTCACGCAGGAGATGAGGAATGTCAGCATAGGTATGGCAGCTGGAGCTCAGGTACTTGGTCACTAACATAATCGACTTCCCAGTGCTTGTGTCTTTCTGTTAGAGGAAGAGGCTGGGAGACTGCACTGTAAGTGTAGAATTTGAGGAAGCCTGACTTGGAAAGGTACATGAATGAGACAGGGTTAATTGGATGTCAGCGGTTTTCTGCATAGCAAATTTTTGAAAACATCAGTTATATGAGTAATTTCACAAATTCACAGGAGGCGAACAGGTTACTGAGTTCGGTTCCCTGCAGTGATGCATTCATGTCATGGAACCTCTTTCATGAGCACTCAAGTCATGTCAGGCTGAGCTTTTGGGAACCTATTTCTGGACCTCATCAGTATGACAGTTAAAAGCTTATATTTAGTTTTCTCTCTGGATTTATTTGTAAGTATTTTATATCCAGTTGTTCAAATGCCAGATTTGTCAGTGAGATTAAATAATTATTTTCCCTCTGTGCTCTTATCCCGCACTCTGACTTGCTTAAAACAGTTGTATCCAGCTGTTTTTTTCAGCTAAATGAGCTGATTTCTTTCAGCCTCCTTCTCATATAAGAACACTACCAAATCTGTGGAAGTTACAGTTGTTTTCTCTCCATTTGCTAGAGTCCTTTAGTAATTTGAATTCATAGCACCAGGCTGTTAAATAAATAAATGATATAATAGCATGATAAAAGGCCCTTTACTTGTGCCTATCTAGTGTCTGAGCAGATCTGCCCTGGATTGTGAGACTTGCAGTGGCCATCAGAAATGAGAAGTGATCTGTTTTACAGTCATGAACGTAAAATACAAAAGGACTGCAAGATTTATTAAAGGTCATTGGGATAAGCTGCAGGAGCACAGGGGTAAACATAGGTCTCAGAGGTTGGCATCAGAACCAGCTGATGATTTTTTTACCCAAGTTATTCCTTGGGAAGCAGAAGTTATAACTAAGTTATTATTGAAGCAGAAATTCCTCTGCTAACATTCACAAGGTGGTTCCTGTCCAAGTAAGACCATAAACCAACATATAACATCTTTTGAGGTAGCACTGAATGAGAACTGCCATGACTGAGTCTCAGTCTGTATTTTCCTGAGGGGGTCCTCAGGGTCCCAAGATGTCCATCTGTCAGAGACTAGGATAGTTGTCCATGGAAGCATATGAGTTCTACACAGCCTGCTGTTAAATTGTGGTCTGGCTGTGATGCTGGCCAAGGCAGGACTATGAAACACTTGTATCCAGAAAGCTAAGCGTGGATGTCAGCAGTTTGAATAGCCTATAAATACCCTGATTTTTACAGTTGCTGCTTTGCTAGTTCATTTGCTATCAACAGTTTTCTTGGGTCAAAGTTGTCTCTCTTTTGTATGTGTGCAATTGTGAAGTGGAGGTTTGTTTTTTGGTTTTTTTTTTCACTTTCTTGATGGAAATGTGATACTGTGGAATTTGCTCAAAGCAGATAGTTATGACTTCCTAATGTGCTCTGCATAGTCAGCCTTTCAGCTATTGCTCACCCGTAATGCCAGATCAATTCCCCATGCTTAGAAGTAAAGCACATACTTGAATTTTAATTACATATTTTATGCATCTGTAATTAAAATGTCTGTCAGTGATGCACATGCCTTAGAGCTGAGCTTCCAAAAATGGTACTTAGAGTTATTGGCAGAAAAGCTACCCAGCTTGGTAAAATAAAGCTGAAGGAGACTGTGTTCCTGTTAGACCCGCTGGGTGTGGATGCCTGCTTTGGCAGCAGATCCACATCACACTTTGTCTTCAGCCTGGGTTTGCTGCCAGCTGATGCACAATGCCAGCCTGGAAGAAATTAACAATTTAGTTGCCATGGACTTTGTATATTGGCTTCTGAGATCATCTGGAAAGGTCAAAAATGTCACATCTAAATTTTTTGTTGCATCATTAGTTCATTTGGACTTATCTTAATTTACAAATTAGGTCGTTAATCCTTCAGGAATTCCTTGTCTGAACAGACACTGTGCTCATGTTGCTTGTCCAGAATAGGGGCAAGTCTGAGCTTTTGAAGAATTTCGTATCCAATAAATGGGACTTGACAAGAGGAAAAAATTCTTTATTATTTAAATATTGGCTTCACGGTGTAGGTTACACTCAAACCAGATTTCATTTATTGGTTTTGAAGTCAAGTTTCACTGTAATGAGTATCTAAACCAGTGCAGACATCAGAATTTGTATTGGAAACCTGTTTCTATTAAAACTAATGGTGCCAGTTCCTAACAGTAGCAATTTCTCTGAAGCTGTACAGAAATTCATGGTGTTGCATTTGATCTCAGCTAATGCTGTATGGTGATGGAGGAGTTTTTTATTGGCAGATAAAAAGGGAGTTTTGGAATTTATTTCAATGGATAAATATTTCTGCTTATCTCATTTTAGTGAGTATTCCGGGCAATGACTTTAGTGATGCTCTGGAATGGGAGTGGGAAGGGGAATGCTTATGGTGTTCCTGCTCTGGAATTGAGAGACCATCTTCAACCACTTTCTATTCTGATTTTAAGACTTTGAGCATGGCACCATGAAATTTTCAAACCTCAATATTCAAAGCTGTAAAAGTCCCTTCAAGAAATACCATTCTCTGAAAGTCCTGATCCTGTATGTGACATGTACTGTCTCACCTAGGGATGGGCAGCAGCGATGAGTGGTCTGATGTCCAGGACATCATTGATTCTACCCCAGAGTTGGATATGTGTCAGGACCCCCGCCTGGAACGCACGGGTAGCAGGTACTGATTGTGACTTTCCCCTGTGTGCTTTGTCACTTGGCTTCACAGGGAAGCGAGGAATGGATACTCTGGGTCATAAAGAGCTCACAACGCAGCTATTTGAGAGTGTCCATCTATTCTGCCTAGTATCAGAGGTCCTGACCTGCTTTGGGCTCTCCAAAAGGCAGATGCCTGCTGGTGATCTTCAGGAGGATCTGTACAGCTGACCCAGGACTGAGCTCGTTGTCCTTACTAGTCAGGGAGTTTGGAGAGATGATGGAGCAGCAGAAGGTTTAAGACAAGCAAAGAGAACATGGGCTTAAGCTGTCATGAAGAGAGAAAAGGTGCATTCGTCTAATAAGAACTCAGTTCTGAATTCCATTTTAAAACCTCAAATTTTTTTCTGTTCTATTTTTTTCAAGTATTTGAGGAGTAGAGGCAGGGGAAGACAAACAGAGGTAACCTCAGCAATCTCAATCCCACAGGCTCTGAGCAGGGAGGTTCAGATCACTGGTAGTGAGCCCTGTCAGCAGCCCCAGACAAGGCAAGGTGAATTCAGTCCCAGTGCTACCCATAAGCAGCAGGACACAGGATTGAAGACAGGTGCATCTTAGCAAAGAGCTGAAGGCATAGGCTTGAGGTCAAAGGGAGCCCTGGGACCAGTGCGTAGGTGCAGTTCCCAGGTGAGGCTGGGCAGAGCAACTGTGACCCATCAGGGCACTGAGGAGTGGTTACAAATCCTCAGCAGAATTTTCAGAATCATCAGACTTTTACAAAACTACTCTGCTGCTCTGATCCCTACCCATTACCCATTTTGTTCTAAATATGAGGCTTCCTAAAGGCTGTTAATTTTGGCACCACATTTCTATGAGGCATATAGGTTGTTGATTTGTTTTTACTAAACTTTACCTTTTACCCTTGTCTGATGGGTAATTTGGCACTGTATCAGCAAAAACCCCCTCCAAAATCTTACAGATATGCAGAAAATATAGTACCCTGGCAGAGAGAAGGCAAGATTATCTCATGATCCCAATCTGGACTGGATTTTCCCAGCCCATTGAGCACCCCCAATGAGAAGAGTACGAGCAGTAATAACACCTGCATTTCTCAGCTGGGAAGGCACACACAGTTAAGTTCCCCTTGGGACATGTAGAATGCCTGGACTGTTTTTAGGGTCAGGAGGAATCTAGGGAGTTGAGGCTGCTCTGTGTGGGGAAGACAGAAGTCACTGATGAGATCAGATAAAAAATGGGTCACATCCAAGGGAAAGAAGGAAACTGAGAGGATTGATGCACCAGAGCTCTTCAGGCAGGAATCTCTGCTCCATGTGGTGAGACTGAGAGCTACTGGAGACACAGCCTGACTTGGACTGCTGACAGTGTGTGTGCTGCTCTGAAAGCAGAGTGCTTTTTTGATACCTATAGCTCTGAAAGCTGAATGCTGAACAGGAAAGTTCAGTCTGAATTAGGTCTCCAGGCCAGACTGAGTGCTGGTTTCTCTTGTTTGTGCTGACCATCAGACTGTGTGAACTAATTAATTGCAGTGCCATCACAGCACCGTTTGTACCTCCTCAGAGCTGCTCTCAGATGTCTGGGTAGCTGGAATTTTTCTGTAATTGAAAAACCCACTTTTTCTTCTTCTTCTTTGAAGTGTGCTGTAGCTGCAATATAGAGGCAGCTACTACATTCCATTTGTAATCACTATGATTATTTATGTGATAATGAAGCCATACAACTTGAGATCATCTCAGTTGTTGCTGGACTTCAGACAAGGAGGGACAGAACAAGGGAGAATGGCTTCACACTGCCAGAGGGCAGGGTTAAATGAGATATTGGGAAAAAATTCTTGGCTATGAGGGTGGGGAGGCCCTGGCACAGATTGCTCAGAGCAGCTTTGGCTGCCCCATCTCTGTCCAAGGCCAGGTTGGATGGGGCTTGGAGCAGCCTGGGATAGTGGAAGGTGTCCCTGCCCATGGCAGTGGGTTGAAACAAGGTGGCGTTTAAGGTCCCTTCCAGCCCAGATCATTCCATGATTCTATGATATGGGGAATAACACAAGCTATTTTCTTTACTCAGTGTGTTCCCTGAATCAGCCAATGGTGAACAATGGAATGTGCTCTCAGGGTTTTGATTGCAACAGTCTGAGATGCTCAGTATTTCAAAGATAAATTTTTGAGCTTAAATGTTGCCAAGTAACAAAGTTTTTTCATTTTGGTTTTTCTTTTTTTTTTTTTTGCTTCCAACAACAGCCCAACACAGGGGATTGTGAACAAAGCATTTGGCATCAACACAGACTCCCTGTACCATGAACTTTCCACAGCGGGGTCTGAGGTCATTGGAGATGTTGATGAAGGAGCAGATCTGCTAGGTAAAACCTCATTAGAACCATTCTGTTTTCTCTGGTACATTGACACTATATTAAGCTTCTAGAAACATTTAAATTATCTTTTTCTTTCAGAACTTGGTTGTTTAGCATTTTTAAGGACACGTGGAAATTGAGATACATGTGATAGAAGCATGTAGCTGCAGTACAGTAATGATTATTTAGAAAATAATCTCAGCTGTTAGGTAACTTTTATTTGGGTTCCCTTTAGTGCATAAGTTATTTTTTACAGGATTCTCCCACACAAATAATTTGAAGACAAATTTTTTCTGCTTCTGACCAAAAATTCCTCCTCCAGTAATTTTACTCAGAGTAAAAAATTTGTTTGAAATTTGTAAGAAAGTAACTAATTTGGTTACGTTTTTGATGTTTAAATGATGTGGAAATATTATGGTCTGCAATGCAGCATTTACTGTTTTACAGTAAGCCTCGGAGATGTAATAATTCACTTTTTAAGCTGGTTTTGAAGGTGTTTGTAATACCTGTAGCCAGGCTGTTCTGTATTCCTGGCTGAGACTCTGCAGCAGTCAGAGAAGCAGCTTGCCTAAGGGAGCACTCTGAGCCCTCTCTGTACTTTTTCTATTGGATTCTCGAGTATCTAGATCTTGGTTTTTGACAGAATTTAAGCATGTTCTTAATTCCTGCTGTTTTCCTGCATCAGGACAGTACAAGTGGTCTTTGACACTTGGTGACATGGACAGCTGATAGAGTTTATAAGAATGTAGCTCATTTGCCACGCTACTGCTTGCCTTAAGGAGCAGTAGGACACATGAGGACTCCAGAAACAATGCCTTATGTGAATTTAGTGGCAAGAGAGCTGATCTGAAAGTGAACATTTCCTTTCTGCTGATTACTGATATAGATCTGCTTATGGATAATCTTGTCAATTTAGTTCTGTGTATGTGTCCAGAACAGAAATAGCTGAAGTGTGTCACACAGACTTGCAGCAGCTCATCTTTGCCCAGATTAGGAAGGTACTTGTATCAGCTTTGATATGTCTTGTATCAGGACCCTTAAAAAGTATGGTTTCTGCCGGGGGGATAGATTTTGCCCTATTAAACAAAATCTTAACCTTGAAGATGTGAACTGAAAACTAGAAAGGAGCTAATACAGTACTTCTTGTTTGATGAAAGACAAATATCTGTGAAATTGTACTATTATAGCCAATAGTGTGGAATAAGAACATGAACCAGACCATCATGAGAATGCTTGCAATAGGTTTTTGATATGAGTAGGTTTGGGTTGTTTGTTTGGTTTTTTTTTTAAATCACGCTAGCCCTTCAGCAGTTATATGAGAGCTCTCGTGCCACTGCCTAAAGTGTAAAATCATTTATTGTTTCACCTTCAACTCAAGATTGCCAGAAGAAAAAAAACCTGCAGAAGACTCAGGATGAGTACACAGGCTTTCTCTGCCTGCAGTGGGAGCCAATCTGTGCAAATATTTACAAAATTAGGATTTTTGAAGGAAAAGCAAGAGTTCCAGGTTTGAGAATCCCCTGGATGCTGGTAGCCATTTGCAGAAGGGCTGGGGCTCCTGCTTTTAAAGGGAAGCTTGACAATAGGAGCTACATGTGATGGTTAAAGCTGTGGAATTAATTTTGATTAGCCAGCTCCATACATTATCAGGAGTTCTATTCCTAGCAGAATCAAAACACTAAAACCATGGATAATCTTGACATTGACTATCTGTTTTATCTTGGTCCTCGTGTCCACTCCTTCCTTATCAAGGAGTGCTGGGTTGATTCTGTGGCTCTGTCTGCTAATCACTGTGCCAACTGCTGCTTTCCTTCTCCCCCCCAGAACGGCTGGGCTATCAGGTATTATTGGCTTGGAAGAGTTACTATTCTGGAAAATTGCTTGGTGTGTGAATGGCTTCAGGCAATTTGCTTCTCTCTTTGGAAGCTTGCCTTCTGGAAACCCACTTCCCCTTGAGATTACCCTGTAGCCTGACCCAGGGATCAGCAAGAAATGCAGACTGTTGTTTTCAAGGGCCAAAGCTTTTTGTTGCCCAGGTCTTGCATGGTTGTTCACTACAGTCTCAGATGAAGTCAAAGGTGCTTCACCTCTTCCTGCTCTAAGGCTGCCCAAAGGCATAAGTGTGGTGAGATGTCTGTTGTTTGGGAGTTACCGCTTGCAGTAAAAATGTACAAAGACTTTGTTGAACAGTGCCCATGTATGTGTGGGCCCTGAATTCAGTTCAGTGTAGTTTCTGAGGACTGCAGTGTGGTTTGGAAGGAGGACATTTCTGTTCTGTTCTGCTGGGACCATTTTCTGGCCTGAGCAGAGCAGCAGAACCCTTTCAGGTGATCCCATGGTGGGCCAGCAAAATAGGAAGGCTGGTTCCTTTTCAAACCTGAGAGATGGACTGTGATGAAATCAGGTACTTCTGTGCCTTTTTTTTGTGATAAACATTGGTCTGATTCGTCCTTTTGCTGAGTTCTGGCCACTGACTCTGGCGCATAAGAGTGTTTTTAAAATGAGCACACACATTGCAGGTTGTACAAAGGGAGGAAGCACAGAGAGATCTCAAGGATTGTGTCTCTCAACAGGAAATGAGACTGGTACTTTTTTTTGGCTTTGCACAAAGAAAGCACAAAAGAAAGTCTGGTAAAGGTAGAAGCAAAAGGCTGACAGAAATTTGTCAACATAATCCAGAATGTTGCCTTTTTTGTTAGGTAGAATGTTTTCTGTTTGTGCTGTACCTTTGAGTCTGAAGAGACACAGAGGAAATGGTGTTTTATGAACATGATGTAAGGAACAAGATCCACAAGCTGAAAGACTTCTCTCTTGGTCATATTTGGAACTCACTTCCTTCTGTAAATCAAATTAATGAATGACTCTGAGCTCACTTAAGTGAAGACTTATTACTTCCTCCAGTGTCTCAAAACTTGGCAGTCAATCTGTAAAGAATGTTATCTTTTTTTTTTTTTTTTTTGTCTCAGTTCCTTAAAGAAAGAGAAATCTCATTAAAGAGGACCTTAAAAACAGGACTTAGAAAAATTACCTTTGAGCAGTGGCTGGCAGGCAAGTCTGATTGTGGAATGTAAAATCCCATTTATTCCTGGCACAAAATTGGCATTCTTTGTGTTTTATTATTTTGAATAAAACCCAAAAAAATATGTGAGTTTACATGCTAATACTGCTTTACATACATGAGTTTGTATAGGAAGTATTCTGGAGAAAAATGTGGAGTGAGAACAATTATGTACTAATGGGCATTGAGGACCAAATTCCCTCATTTCTCTTACAGACGTAGGAGCACTAGTTGGCTGTTTTCCTGCATATTCACTTGTCAATCACAAGTGATCCTGGGTATGCTCCTGTTCTCCCATCTCCCCTTTTCTTAGCTACCCCTTCTATCAGATCCTCCTTTGATGCTCTTTCCTATCCCAGGTGTTTCCAGACACAAATGATCACAGCAGTTGGGGTGTGCTCAGTGGACAGGTCCTTTTCCTGAGGGTGGTGAGGGCTGTGAGCCGATTGCCCAGAGCAGCTGTGGCTGCCCCATCCCTGAAAGAGTCCAAGGCCAGGTTAGAGGGGGCTTGGAGCAACCTGGGATAGTGGAAGATGTCCCTGCCCATGGTAGGGGGTGGAACTGGATGATCACTCCGACCCAAACTGTTCTGTAATTCAGGTTTAGGATAACCAACTGTATTTGCTTTGGAAATTAAAGAACGGGGTCTGTGGTAAAGACAGAAATGCAGCCTTAGCGGTAAGTTTATATGCAGTGTTGTGTACAGAAGTTGAAATGAGAGTATCAAACTAAGTCCCAGCGCTGCACTGTACAAAAAAAAAAAAAAAAAGTTTAAAATGCAACCAGTTGTCTTTTGCAGGGTGAAGTGTCACTGGAGAGCACAGTTATGGTCAGAGGATCCAGCTGTTAAAACCGCAAGAGGGGAAGTGAGAGGTAGTGGGAATGAGCTGTTCTGCATTTAGTGGTAGATGACTAAATAAAGACAAAATAAAGGTCTATCCAGTCCAGGAAGATCTGATTGCCTCAGATCCACATATGGAAATCTGGGGATAGCTGAGGTGTGTGATTGCAGTTGTACCATGTTTTTTTTTTCTGTCCTATATGTAGAGTCATGCCATCAACAGCTATGGCAGGTCCTGTCCTTACTATTTCATGCCTTTTGACATTGAAATGGCTGAATCATTGTTTATTTTTTTTGAACAAAACTTTGATTTTGTTGGTTTCAGTCACTGATGGATCCTTTTTCACTTCCTTTTTCCCTTGTCTCTCTGTGCTTCGCTGGACATGGCGCATAGGGGAGTTCTCAGGTGTGTATCTCCTGCTCAGTTCTCCTTGTTTCTTTTTTTCTGGTTGAGGTTGGATGATGTGGTATACACGTGTGATACTCCCCTGCTCTTGTCCAAACACGGTTGGCTTTGCAGACTTCTCCCACCTTGCCTTGCTTGGTTGCCTCACACTAGAGAGTCCCTGCAGCAGGAGGTCCCTGCTCTGCTCACATTCCTGCTACCTTTCAACCTGCTTTCTCTTGCGTGGCTGTGGGGAGGTTTGCTCCACAGTGTCGCACCAGCCTGTCACTCGAGGTCTTGCGGCTCAAAGGGCTTTTTTTCTGCCAGGAAGGGTGCTTGTAGCAGAGGTTGGGTGGGCACAGACTGAGGGAGGGTCCCACTGTCCTCTCTATGGCCTGTGCTGTGAGAAGTCCCTCCATGTTCCAGTGGATGTGGGGGGTTACCTGGTGCAAACCAACCCCCTTCAGGTTTTGTGGTAGTGACATTAAGGACACTTCTGTGATGGGTTAGAGTGGCAAAGCCTCTGTCATTGGTGGAAACTTTGCCTTTCTGTCTCATTAGTTGGGTGACGGCTCTGTCCTCTGTTGGGGGAGGCTATTTGCTGCCCTTAGGGCCATGCTCTGCCATCAAGTTTGCATCTGCTCGTAAAATACACTTGAGCCCTGATGCAAAAGTCAAGGGGATCTCTCTTGACTACAGTGCAAACTGGGTAACATTTGCCCTGTAGTAAAGGTGGTGACCTGGCAGCTGAGATAGTGTCATGCACCAACAAGCTCTGCCACGTCTCTGTGTCCACCACAGCTCAGTATGGGCTCTGTGATGATACCAAGAAAAGGACGGCATCATCCCTTCTTCTCATTCATACTGATTTTACTCTAAGCTACATTTTTTGTGAACATTGCTCAGAAAACCTCCCGCTGAAGTTGGGTTGGAATTCGTTGCAGTGTGGAGGTGGATTTGGGCCTTTTTAAGCCAGATGAAAGCTTTGATAGTCAGCCCCACTTTTGGTTTTTCCCCTTGCTACTGTCCTTCCTTCACCCTGTTCATAATGTCTATTGACCTGCCTTTGTTATGGTGATGGGAGACTCAAGGATGTATCATACGGGGAAAATTATGAAGATGAGGGAAGCAGATGAGGTCAAGTCAAGCTTATCCTGACATCTGTTGTGATAGAACAAGGGGTGATGGTTTAAATAAAAGAGGGGAGATTTTGATAAGTTATAAAAAACATTTTTATTGCAATTAGGGTGGTAAGGCCCTGACACAGGTTGCCCAGAGAGGCTGTGACTGCTTCATCCCTGGAGTGTTCCAAGGCCAGGTTGGATGGAGCTTAGAGAAGCGTGGTCTAGTGGGAGGTGTCTCTGCCCGGGGGACTGGAAATGGATGAGTTTTAAAGGTGTCTTTCAACCCAGACCATTCCGTGACACTTTAAAGTAAAGTCCCTGGTTAGGTCAGGTTGCAGCAGAACAAGATAACTTTCTGCCAAGCTGGCACCACACACTACACATGCTGATGAGCTGCTCTGTTTGCTGTTTACAGACTGGTACTTAATGGCTGCTGTTTTTCTCTTCCTTTCTTCCCCTTTGTCCCCATCTCTTTCTGATCCCTTTCTCGTATGGGATGGCTCTCATAGTACGGGATGATTTCTTTGGTAAGGCGAAGGCCTTTTTTCTTTTTTTTTTTCCCTTTTTTTTTTTTTTTTTTAATGTGCATTCTTTTTCTGCATTCCTTTAATCCACTCATCATGCGTCCGTATGCCTTGCATCACTTTGGTTTTGGTTTTGGTGTTGGCAGCACCTCTCCAAGAAGCAGGATGCAGCTGCTCTGTAGAGGTGGTTTGGGGATTCTCATCTTTTTCATTGTAGTTTATTATCCGCTTTGATGCTTCACACTGTTTGCCTGGCTGTGAGAGGAAGATGGTGTAGGTGCTCTGCTGGACACGACTCTGCCCAGACCTCACTTCCCTTTGCTCCACACCCCAGAGGGTTGAAGAGGTCTCTCCACACTGAAAGTTGTATTCTCATGAGCAGAGCTGTCCCATTACAGCCTGTGCAAGATGATCAGGTAGTGCCATTCCATGGCTCTGGGGGGCTTCCTCCTGTTCTGTATTGCCAGAGGAGCCTTTCTCACCTCTAGGTAATTAAGGCATTGGGCTGTCACTGCATCACACACAAGTAGAAGCTCTGGTGAAGGATACTGACAGAATGCTGTGTGGCCTTTAGTTCTGGCATGATAGCTCACCCTCTTCCCCAGAATTTCTTTCTCTGCCAAAAACAGCTGCAGAGAGGGATGTATGACTCAAGAATATGAAGGAAAAACATTTAATCTGAAAAAGATGGGGATGAGCTTCTCCCTGGATATTCTTCAGCACCTTTAATGTTCTTGTGCCAATGTAATGCCTTACAGGCTAAATATTTAATTGGTTATTTGTAGAATCACTAAAACTGAGGAAGAAAAGAATTTAATGAACAGAAGACTTCTGAGTCTTCTGACCTGCATGTGGCATGTCACAGAAAAAAAAAAGGGCTATAGATCCTTCACCTTACCAACCCAAAATATACTGTAGTTTGCATTGCAATCAGTGTTTCCCACTTTTGTGCTGTTGGAATATTCTCTGACACACATTGGCCTGAAACATCAAAGTGATTAATTATCTGTCACTAATATTTCAAAAGTTCTTTGACAATGCTGCTTCTTACTCATTTGTGCTGAGAATTTGCTTTTGTCATCATAAATTCATCCCATTTAACTGTGGGAAGAGGATCTGTGTGTTGGAGTGTTGTGGTGTGTTCTCACTTCTCATGTGCTGCCATGTCCCTCTAACTTCCATTTAATTCAAGTTTGTGTTGTTTTTATTTTCTGCAAATACTAATTAATCAGCAAATGACATATCATGAAGACTGTTGATGTCTTTCCTGTGAAGGAAGAGAGAGTTCAGAGGGCAGGACAAATACTGATTGTGGGGAGACTTCTTCATGCTCTGGGACCTGTGGTGAGATATGAGCTGCACCCCTCAGCACTGTCCTCCAACAGGGAGAGGCCTCTCTGCCTTCAGCTCTCAGGTGGCCTCTGTTCCTCACTATAAGATAGAGGCTGACCCTGGGACTCATCAAGTTCCTGGCAGCGGGAAACAATCCAGATGTGCTTTTGGTCCCTAAATTTCATTGGTTTTATGAAATACTGAATTCGACCTTCACTCTTAAACCCCAGATGTGTCAATGTTCTTGTAAACCAGTCTGCAGACTGCAGCTGTACATGGATGCCCAAGTGCAAGTGCAGAGTGTTTGCTCTAGGTGTTGAGTGTGGGTCCGAAGTGGTGGAACCAAGACTTCACATTTTAAACATCTGTCACAAAGCTGTTAGAGCTACATATAGCAAAGGACAATATGCAGTCCTATTTAAATTGCTCTAGCAGAGGGTCTGTAATGGGGAAGCCTTTCATGTGCATGACACTCGTCACAACCATGATCCCAAATCACGCAAACAGAAAATTTGGCTTATACTAAGAAAGAAAGAAAGAGAAAATCACTAATGTGCAGATCAGGACAGCAACTTGGACAGTGTTCTGCTATCCTCTGTGAAAAACCCATAAACACTACCTTCATTCTGTGTGAGGAATGATAAAACATGTTTGCAATAGCTCGTGGCTGAACCAGGAGTTACTGCCTTGACTTCCCTGATTGGTATTAGTGAAGTTCTCCCCTCTGTCCCTCTCAAAGAGGTCTGTGAAGATTGGGGTGAGAAGCTAGATCTGAATTTGGATTCTCTACAGGACACACGGGTGTCTTTGCTGGTGCTGTTTGGTCATTCAGCTAGAGACACTCCACTCTCTGCATAGGACATAGGAATCTAGAGAAGCCTAACAAAAGTGATTTCTTTTCTTCAGGCATAAGTTAGGCAGTGCCACAAAAGCTGCATGTTTCTAGGAGAGCAGGTGAAAACTGCCTGGCCTTTCTTTACAGGAATGGGCAAAGAAGTGGGCAATCTACTATTGGAGAACTCTCAGCTGCTGGAGACCAAGTAAGGAACTGTCGCATGCTCTGACTTACCTGCCTGGTTATAAATGAGTTGTCACCTTGGAGTAGGTCTTGGCCAGAATTCCTGCCTCACTTGTTTATCTAACTGGTTGTCCTGAATATTTGTTCCTTCACTTGTAGAAGAAGAATTGCTCTCCTGAGCTGTTTCCTAACTGTTTCTTTCCGCAGGCACTTGGATAAAGCCTCTAGACATGTGCTGGTAGGGCCTGATGCAATCTGAGATCAGTTGCAAGCTTTAAATTAACTTCATTGGGAATCCGTGTGTTGGTCTGAGCCTCTGTGAGGATGTTGCTGATAATCAGATTTTATTTGCAAGGTTTGTTATTAGGAAAAAGAAATTGTCACTGTTGAGTTTTCAAATATTTCGTAGTTGATGGAGGAGACCCAGACAATGGAATGGAGTTGGTTTTTGAGAAAAGCTGGAAAACCAGCTATTAAAGCTGAGGAGCTGCGAAGAGGAAGGCAGAGTACTCTCAGGGGAGAGCTGGAGAGCCTACTGTGATGGGAAGCTACTGATTTTATAAATTTAAGATGTTTTGGAGATCATTGGAAATGGGTATTTCTATAGCCATCATCTGCAATTATCCTCAATTGCAGGTGACCGCAGTTCTGAAAGGTGTGTTTCAGATTTTCATTCTGTCAAAAATAGATAGGTTGCTCTACACATGCCTTCTACAGTGTTCTGGCATCTTTCAAAGGAGAGGTTGGTTTGTTGGTCAGGATGCAGGAATGGACAAACCTCATCCTGAACAATTATGGTGACTTCTCTGTTCTTCTGCAGCTCCATCTTCCCAAAGTTTAAATTCCCTTGAGTCATAGCTGGACTGAATTGTTAAACATACTTGTTTCAACTCTCGATGTAGTGTCTGTGACTTTAGTTAAAGGTGTCTTTTTTGGACAGCTGCTGTTTTTTGGTATTTTTGCTTATTGTCCCTTTCACACTTTCAAGAAATGCTTTGAACGTTGTGAAGAATGATTTGATTGCCAAGGTGGACCAGTTGTCTGGGGAGCAGGAGGTGCTGAAGGGAGAACTGGAAGCAACAAAGCAGGCCAAAGCCAAAATAGAAACCAGAGTCAAGGAGCTGGAGGAGGAGCTAAAGAGGTGAGTGATTACCTCCCTGCCTCAAGGAGCTGGGAGTGAAGAGTGGTAAACCTACCTCCTCTGTTTTACTCTGTTTCACTCATGGGATTAGCATTGGCATTGAAAGGTACCTTAGAGAGCACAGCAAGTCAAGATTAGGATTCTGAAGCAGCAACTCCAAACCCAGGCTCCCTGGAGTGACAGCATTAAGGGTTTAAATTTGCAATTAAAAGCCAACCAACCACCATCTGCAACCAAAACCACCCAAAGAAAGGGAATTTCAAAACCAGTAGTTCTAAAGGAGACTGCCAAGAGCTTGATCCTCCTAGCAGCCAGGATAGCTCAGAGAAGTGAATGTCCACTCATTTACTGAAAGGGTTCATATGGAGTTGCACCAGAAGTATTTAAATGCCTGTATCAGTAATTGTTTCATTGCTCATGTTAAGAGTGAGAAGAGGCAGAAGAGATTCTAAAGCCTGATACTGGAGTATGCCACTTTTTATCTTCTTTTCAAACTAGAGAAAATAAAGCCCAACTGCCCAGCAAAGCCTGGGATGGTTTCACATCACATCTATACTCATGAAGCTGCCTCCTGGGGCTCAGAGCAGAACAGTTCCATTGTGACTGGCTGTGCATGACTGCAGGTGCTCAGGGCAGAGGACAGGATTTGTTCTTCAGCTGGAATCGAGAAGATTCTGTAGTACCAAGACTAACACAGACTGGTCTCTTCGTTGTTCAGAATGTCTGAAATGAAAGTAGTCTTGCAAGCAGGGAGATCTTTTTAAAATGCCTTTTGTAATGCCTCATAAAGTAGAAGTTCATAGAAATTGAAAGCACTCACTTAAATACTTCCAGTATTTTTTATCCGGGTTTGGTGTTCTTTACCGTTTTGGCAAACTGTTCTTCACGTTAGGGGCTTTTTTCACTCTATTGAATCACAAAGAATCAGAGAATCTACTGAAACCAGAAGCAGTCCAGCAGAAGCACGTAAGTCAGCATTTTGCTTGTTGAAAATGGCTCAGTTCTCATCAAATATTTGAGTATCAAATATTTGAATGTAGATGCTGGTTCAGAAATAGAAACTGACTGGATTCTTTCAGTGGTCAATATTTTGGTGCTCACATCAAATGTTTGAATAAAATGGAGTGAGGTCGGTGAAGCTGTTCAGAGTAATGTGCTGGAAGAGGGAGGGAAAATGCCGGAGAAGCATCTCAGAATTTTTACACTTGGTACACATGGTGATGGATGCAGCCAGACTTCCCATAGCTGATTCTCTTCCCACAGCCAGCCATGGTGTCACTTGCAGCCATGGTGTCACTTGCTGTTTTGATGCCTTTCTTCCTGTTTCCTAGAGTGAAATCTGAAGCAATTGTTGCCCGACGAGAGCCCAAAGAGGAGGTGGAGGATGTAAGCAGCTATCTCTGTACAGAATTGGTATATGACATTACTAAAATGCCTGAGGGGAGAGGGGGTTGATTTACTTACCTATATTGCTTCATGTATACAAGTCCTGAGATGCAGATTGATGTGCCTTTGTTAGCAATGAGGGCAAGAGTGGTGAATGGGTTGTGGCTGATGAGCATGAAATCCCTTCATACAACTTTGAAACCAGAATCTGGCACAGCGGAGCAGCCGACCCAGTGGCAGTACCACTGTGCAGGATGGGTGCTAGAGCACTGCCTTGCTCAATACCATCCTAATTTAGAATTAAAATCTAGTGTGCAGTGAGGATTCTCTTAGGGTATTATGACTGTCAGGCTTCTCCAGAAGAGCCTGTTTCCATGTTGGCAGTGAAGATGTAGCAATGAGAACATCATGCAGTCAAACAGCCAGCTTTGCAACAGTGACTACCACCATGTCTTAGTGCTGCGCTTTTCTTGTTAATTCTTTTCCATAAGCCAGTACTGCCTTTTACAGGGTACAGGCAGAGAAGGCTCATGGGCTGTTTCTTTAGGATAGCTCTTGAAACTGTTTTGGCTGGGATAGAGGCTGTTCAACAAAGACCAACTGTAGCTGAAAAAATAAAGGCAAATCAAGCAGTAAGGAGATTTTCCTTGTAAATGTCTCTGCTAGGACAGGGAATTCAATACATTGCTTATCAGTGTTACTGTTTTCTTTCTTACACAAGGTATCAGAGTAGGTTCAGTTTTAGCCTACATCTCTTGACCTAATTGAAGTGAACTTGGTCTGTTGAGAATCTAGGTGGATGGCAACATTTTTATGTTGTGCTCATGAGCTGCTGAAGAGGGTTGGATTTGTTTTCAGATGAACGTATAGGAGGTCTGGTTCTTTTTTTAATTTAAAAAATAATTGATAAAGTCCTTTTGGTTGATACAGTTCTTGCTTTGACTAGTCATATAGATTTGATTCAAAGTCCAAGGAGGCTAAACAGGGACTTGGTTAATTTGCTGTTCAAGCTCTCAGCAGCACTTACCAGCCAGGCTGAGCTTCTTTAGCACAACCCTATACCACCTCCTAGTAATGAGCTCCCAAAACCGTCTTTATTTTGGGCAGATATTTTCTACGACTTAGTCATGTTGTTCTCATTTTCCACTCTTCAAAAGAGACAGACTTTCACTCATGTCGTTCCCAACCCAAAGCTGCCTGTGCCCTCATTGGAAGGTCAAGTTGTGTCACCGAAGAAGAAAAGGCGTTTCCTGAGTTTCCTGTATTCTATCTTTATCCATCTGTACTAACAGAATACCTCCTTCCAGTCCTCTTGAGGGGGCAGATGGTATTATGTGGTACTCCTTGTTGCTTGTGACTGGCTTTGCTACTGAATTAAAACTTTGGTTTCCAAATTTCTGGACCAAGAGACCACTGTCAATTCTTACCATTCCTCGCAGACTGTCAAAGCACCTTGCTGGCAGTAGTCCCACACTGGGGTGTGTGTATGTGAGGGCTATGTGTTCAAGTTGGTCGTGATTCTCATTCTAATTTCCATGGGTTTGCCAAACACCCTGAGGTCCAGTTGGGAGCTCACTGTCTCCATTCTAATTCAGCTCCTCATATGGGGAAATGGGGATGAAATCAAGCAGCACAGGAGAAGAACTAACAAATATGTGTCTGTCCCCTGACTTGCCCGGTACTAACCTCAATCCCATTCCATCTTTTGCTGGCTGAAGCAGTGCTCCTCCCCTCTGCAGGACAACATTCCCATTGCCCAGCGCCGGCGCTTCACCCGTGTGGAGATGGCCCGGGTCCTCATGGAGCGCAACCAGTACAAGGAGAGGCTGATGGAGCTCCAGGAGGCTGTCAGGTGGACAGAGATGATCAGGTAAGGCTGGTTGTTGGGTAACATCCCTGCTTAGGACAGAATCTGTTGATGTTTTACCTTGAAGTTAATGCAACCCCTACCAACACAGGGTTGAGAAGTACTGGGAGTTTTCCAGACTGTAGATGCTTCTCTCCTAATACCAATTCTTTCTCTCTTTTTCCTGAACCTGGGCTGAAAATCTCATGTTGCCATCATTATTTGGAGACACTGGATGGTCTTGCTTGTTTCTTGTGTGCTTATTAAGCTGGGAGAAGCTCTTGGGAGGAGTATTGCTTCTGGTTGATGAGTTTGAAAGGCCACAGCTTGAAGTGACTCTAATGCTGGGGTCTGCAGTTCCCACACTGTCTGTGGCAGACAGTGTTACACAGAGTTGATAAAACTTCACATTAAACACATTTACTTGCCTTTCATGTCAGCGTTGATACTTAAAAGTGGTTGGGTGCGCTTGCATTGAAGACCAGTGCATGTCCCTTTCCCTGGTGTCTTTTGAAACATGTTAGAATGAATTCTGACTTTAGACATGGCTTCCTTGATGGAAATGACTTGATGCTTGGCAGAGATGCAGAAATTAACTTGGTTCTGCTGTGTTTGTCCATAGAGCTTCCCGCGAGCACCCATCCGTCCAGGAGAAGAAGAAATCCACCATTTGGCAGTTGTAAGTTCTTTGGTGGTTCATGCAAGATTAAGAAAAGGAGGAGTGTTGTTTCTACTCCAGACAGCAACTTAGTAGACTCTGACATTAATGTGAGATAGAAGTGTTGTTGATTTAACCCTTCAAGGGTTTACTTTGTCCTTAGTGAAATTAAAATCAGATCTGACCATGTGCATTGATTTTATTTCACAAGCTGAAAAAGTTTGTGAACATCCTGGAATGGAAGCTTTAATATACTCTGTCCTAGTGTAGGAGGACACACTCACAGTCAGTTGTAATAAAGGGCTGTTTTCAGAAGATACCTATTGCTGGAAGCTAAAAACACCTTATGCCAATCAAACCAAGGATGTGTCTGGGTTTGAAGTAGAGCCGTTTTTGTGACAGGCTTTTAGCCTTTGATCCCAATCTCTTGCTTCTCCTTTTGTGTATCTATGGTGCCTGTCTCCCCAGGCACCTTTTCTCTTACTTGTTGGCCTTTTTCTGTCCCTAGCTTCAGCCGTCTGTTCAGCTCTTCCTCCAGTCCTCCCCCAGCAAAGAGGACCTACCCCTCCGTGAATATCCACTACAAGTCTCCCACGGCGGCGGGGTTCAGCCAGCGGCGCAGCCACACCATGTGCCAGATCTCCTCCGGCAGCCGCACCCTCGAGTTCTTCCCTGACGAGTGAGTTGCAGGGCTGTGTGCCGAGCCAGGCTCCCCTGCAGCTCTCCCAAAGAGCAGCAGCGCTTGAAATAAGCTGTTTTCCACTTTGGAAACAGTCTGTGTGATGTTAGTATGTCTCTGCTCTCTGTGGTTTATCTCCCTGAGCTTTCACTCACCAGTTACTATGTGCATGGGTTCAGCAAACCTTGTCCTCCCAAACATACAGTACCCAAGGCTTTCCAGGCCATGGCAGATCATCTCAGCTGGGACCGCTGGAGCTCAGGTTGGCTCCACTCTAGTTCTGCACATGTATTTGCAGACTGGGATGGAATGACGGAGGGTTTTGTGGTGGAGTGTGATGGCAGCATCAGGACAAAGGGATGGAATGTCTGCACGGCCCTTTTGACAAGGGGTTTAAGTGAAGATAAAAGTTCTCTCCATAGCACATTTAAGTTCCAGTACTTGGTTTTAATCTTAACCATGCTAAAAATGAGCCTCTGAGTATCGCTTCTACAGTCTTACCCAAGTTCTTTGTGTTGCTGACATGGAGGGAGAAAACTCTTCAGTGCTTTACATGACCTCACAACATGTTCTGCCATTGCAAAGGTTATGTGGTTTCACATGGGGTGTGTTTTTATGGAAGGACTTTGGAGAATGTGGTGGTAAAGTAGGATAACTTATGCAATAAAAAGGATTTGTTGAAAAGACACTGGATCTTGCAGAAGGGTAAATTTAAACTTTTTAGATACCTGCTGCCCTTATTCCGTCTTTTTCTCTGATGACATCTCACAGTCATGCTGTGGTGTCTGAGTACTTTGCAGCAGTGCATTACATAATGGGGCTGCCCACAGGATTCAATTTTTCTGCTGCTGTTGTTTGTACCTTGGAACAATACTTTAAAAACCTTTTGAGAGCTGGAGCTGGCAAACAGCATTTGTTTATATTAAAACATAAAAAGCTGTCTAAAAGCTCACAGATCAGTTTTTGGTTTAACCTTTGCCAGTGTAAAGCTGGAGTTGTTCTGTTGGAACCAGCAGTTAGTGCACGTTTTCCTTGTCAACAGAGAAATCTTAAAAACGGACAGAAAAATCCATAGTTGACTATAATGAGGGGGAAAGACCTGAAAATGTCTTCCTGATGGAGACCTCAGATTAGTAAATTGTAACAGCTCAGCAAAAACTGGTGCGATCTCCCAGATAGGTTTTAGAGAAGGATTATTCCTTGTTTCTGAAGGACTCTTGGAACATCATAAGAGGTGATGACAATGACTTGGCTTGCCACATCACTCAGGTGACAGATCAGAACTGCCTGTGTTTGCTTCTCAACAGAGTTTTTCTGTCTCTGATTCCCTACATCTATTTTCACAGCTGGATTTGGTTTGCTGTGTGCCCTCCCCAATATGGCCACACTCCCTTCACCCTCAGCTCCTCTCTTTAACCATCAGCTGGGTGACGCTGTGCCTCTCTCCGCAGTGACTGCACATCCTCGGCACGCCGTGAGCAGAAGCGGGAGCAGTACCGGCAGGTCCGGGAGCACGTGCGCAATGACGATGGGCGGTTGCAGGCCTGTGGCTGGAGCCTCCCAGCCAAGTACAAGCAGGTAGGGACCATGCTCTGAACAGGCTGAGTGGGAGGTGACTTTAGTCATTAACTAAGGACTTTAGTCATTAACTGTTTAATTTAGAGATACCATGTGCATGTTTTGTTTGTATGATAATTGTAGGCACAGACCAAATTAATCTATATATCTCTACCGAAGTCAACGGAGAGACATCCCTCTGCATAAAAGTACTGAAACTAAAAAGTACCCTAAACCAAAAGTACCCTAAACCAGAGTCCAGTTCTTTCTTAAAAGAATGTCCTTTGTTATAATTGGGCTGGAACATTAGTTCCAGTGTTTCATTTATACTCTGAGAACTTTAACAGTCATTTGGTATGAAAGATAAATGCAGCTTATGCCCACTTCTTCCCATCAGTAACACAAAATCAAACAACATCAACCTCATTTGTTGGCTTATGACACATTTAACAGGTCAGAGACCCCCTGAAAGGGAGGAGCGTGGCAGCATGGCTTGGAGGTTTCAGGCCATAGAATCATTAAGATTGGAAGAAACCTTTAAGATCATCAAGTCCAACTGTCATGATGGAAGGGAATGCTAGTGTCCTGACTCTTTGCAGGGAGCATCCTTTCTCTATCAGCAGGGCAATGTGTGGCCTCTGTTGGCCATCACTGGGGCACTTATGATTGTGAGAGGGCCTCTTGGGTGCACTGCTCCTCTCCGCTTAAGGACTCTGTTTCACACAAGATGTGATAGGAAGCCACAGTAGCAGCCACCTCTGGTTGGTTCTGCCACACTGATTCCATCTCTCTTGCCATATCCCGGTGCTTGCAGCTTTACACTGTCTTTTTTGTCTTCTCTCCCCCTAGCTGAGTCCTAATGGTGGTCAGGAAGATACTCGCATGAAAAATGTCCCTGTGCCTGTGTATTGTCGCCCACTAGTAGAGAAGGACCCAACTATGAAGGTACATTGTTTCTGTTTACCATGCAGTCTAGAAAGGGGACGTAAAATAAGCAAAGAGTTTGGGTCACTAAACCTGCAGTTTTAACCTGTATTCTTTTGACATTATATATTCCAAATTCTGTTTTCCACTTCCTTTTTTTGAATGGTGGTTTGTAATGAATGTAGGAAAAAGTATTTTAGGACAAAATTCTCAGCTGGTTCTAGTTGCAAGATCTCCTGCTGCTCTCTGACATCTTTTGCTTTTTTGAGACAATTCATCAACAACAGCAACATTTTTTGCTTCTGCTAAGACTCCTCAGGGTGTAATGGAAACTGATATAAAAATTCATGGAAATGACCAAGTCAAAGTAAAAACGCATTTCATCACTCCTTAGATTCTACTGTTGACCAAAATTCATTGGTAACAGGCCAATATTACCTGGAGTAGATTTTTGTGAAGCCATAGCTATTAATACTAGAATGTTTAGAGTAGAATTGCAATTGGGCATAAGTGGTCATCTGTGCAGGTGGCAGACTTACCTGCTGTAACTGGTTGTTTTGAAATAGCCAGTTTGTCATTACTTCATTCAGAGATGATTTTTAGAAGTCATCCTGATGGTTAAATTGTAAGAAAATTTTTATGCTGTTGTTTCTAGCAGGTTCTAGGTGTGATCTTTAGATAATGTCCTGTGCAGCATCTTTCCCTCCAGGTTTTGGATAAATCTTGTATTTGTTTCTGTAGTCCTGTTCCAAGCATTTTCTTAAAAAAGCTCCCTGGAAATAATTCACAGGAGGTTAGTTGGATTTGATTTCAGAAAACTGCTTATGTGGGAGCTAAACCAGCAGACTGTTTTTCCACGCTTTCAGAGGTGGGACAGCCAGAGGCTTCTCTGAGCAGCCTGTGCAAGGGCCTCACCAGCCTCACACGCTCACAGGGAAGAATCTCTTTCTAATACCTCATTTTAACCTGCTTTCTGTCACTTTGAACGCATTAAACATCTGCCATGTCCTGACTTGCTTTGCTGCAGTGACTAAAAAGCAGTGGTATTGTTGGGTACAGAGATCCTCTGTCTTACCTCCATAAAATCGGATATCTTCTTGTAGAAATCATCAAGATCTGGTGTTTCCAAGTAAATGTTTTGGATATTTGACAGTTCTCCACAAAGGTGCCTAAATTCAAAGAGACCACGGAGCCTGCAGAATTCTTAGTTCAGATTCCTGCTTCTGTTTCTTAGCTGTGGTGTGCAGCTGGAGTCAATCTCTCAGGATGGAGACCTTTGGAACAGGAGCCTGGGAATGGGCAGAAACTAGATCCTGGGCATGATCCCCTCACCTGTGACAGGGAAGTGGAAGGCGAGAACAACAAAAGTAACCATACATCTCCTGAGAAAAAAAAGGTCAGAAAATAAAATGGACTTTTTTTTCCCTCCCATGTTTTTTCTCATTTCATCCCTACCGTACACCCTCTCTCAGTACCTTTGTACTATGCCATAAAATGCTCTTGTAATTGAGGGGCAGTGCTGTGGTATGCTGGCTCTTCTGTAACTTTTGGTGTGATTTGGGGCAAATCATCCAGTATAAAGTTTTCCAACTTTTGCTTTTGAAACATTTGGAATTTTGAATAAAATCCTAATAATAAGGACAATTAAATGCTTGGTGAGGTTGCTAGGAAGATTATATAGCCCTGATCATTGTAAATTAAAAAAATAATAAATACATTCAGGCAAAGCTTTGTTAAAAGAAGAGGGTCTGTGAGTCCATTTGGGCCTCTTGAGATTTAATCCAGTTCTGGTTTTTGGTAGTCTTAAGTGTTTTTTTTGGTTTTTTCCGATTTAAAGAACTAAGCTGTAATTTGCAGATAATAATACAGTATTTTATGCTGTCTGGTTTGTAGGGTTTTTCTCCACACCTGTCTTACACTACTGCCTTATACTCTCCCAAGACCAGCTTGCTTAAGCTGATCAGTTGGCTGCATCCCAGACTCACTGCATTCTAGATGACTGAATATTCACTGATACATTTGTCAGATGTCTCAACAGAAAAATTAGTGGCCAAATTCCTCTTGCCCTAAGGAGTCAGACAGGCTCTTTGGCCAGTGCTGTGGATACTAGTGAAGCAACATGAATGAAATCAAATTAATGAAAATAAGAATTAAAATATAACGGATTAGACAACTATATAAAAGAGAAAAATTTCTTCTGTAGTTCTACTGTAGAATAGAATATATAATTTAAAATAAATTACACCATGTGTAAATGTTGCCAAGCACTGTTAGGCTCAGGTTGATCCAAGAGGAGTGCTGATCATGCCCGTGTCTGTATGCTCTCCCAAAGGCAAAGGAGCTCCATGAGATGGATGCCACATCCAGCCGTGTCTGGATCCTCACTAGCACGCTGTCAACCAGTAAAGTCGTGATCATTGATGCCAACCAGCCTGGCACAGTGGTGGACCAGTTCACTGTCTGCAATGCTCACGTCCTCTGCATCTCCAGCATCCCCGGTGAGTGTGGCCCAGGCTGGGGTCTGCACAGGGTCACCTGCCCCACTGAGGACTAACAGACGTCCTCACTTGGAAACTAACCCCTGGGCTTTGTTATGTTCTGTAACTGTTCCCCAAAATCATAACCCAGATCTTGCCTTCCTGTAGGACCTTTCTGTGGAGGTCCCTCGGTGTTCAGTGCTCAGTAAGTCATTCCTTTGGTACACAAAGGGTGTTCTTTGGAAGCAAGAGCCTTGTCTGGTGTGGAAGGGCTCTGTACCTGCCTTGGATACTGATACTAGGGATGAGGGGATCTGCTGTGGATCAGGCTGCTGATGGATGCTGTGGTGCCTCCCCAGAATGGTGAACCCCAAGGATCAGAAACTCCCATCATTAGGGTGACCTCAGGAGTATAGCTACATTTAATTAGCAGTGACTGCTTGATTTACATGAGACCCTGTTCTTTGCCCTTCAGCGGCCAGTGAGAGTGACTATCCTCCAGGCGAGATCTTCTTGGAGGGGGATGTGAATCCTGAAGAGTCAGCTGGAGCAGATGGTGTCCTGGCAGGGATCACACTGGTGGGCTGTGCAACCCGCTGCAATGTGCCACGAAGCAACTGTTCCTCGCGTGGGGACACACCTGTGCTGGACAAGGGACAGAGTAAGTGCTGGGATGTAAAACTTAGTTACTTATCAATCACAGCTAGTCCTGTACGAGCTCATGGTATTGCAGCCACATCCTCCTGTCCCCGAGTTAAGCACTTCAGAAGCCTCCGGAATTTTGTTACTAAAATACAGGAGTACCAAAGGCCCTTTTGGTACATTTCTTCTTAGAGCCCTCCTTTTTTCTCTAATTCACATGCTGCAGCCTGGTTGCAGGAGTCATACCACAGAGTATTTTGGGCATGTGAGATGTTTTCCCTCCTACAGGCGCTGCTGTTCTGATTGCTTTGTTCCTTGAGCCTTGGGAAGCCAATTAAGCTCACATGCAAATCATACTGCTGCCCTTGCTGAATCCATACTGTAGTGAAAGCCTTGGAGCCCTTCCAGTGCTGTGCTGTGCTAGTCACAGATCAGGCCTCGCTTTAAAATAGTGTCTGTTTCCCATCCAGGCAGAAGATGCTGGGTGAGTTGCTGTGTCTGTGGCACAGGCTCAGGGCTTGACTGAGTTTGGCAAGGGAAGATAAATTAAAGGATTGACAGCCTGATGTCTATATAGTTAACTCACCAGCTCATTCTTCAGCATGTCTCACACTGTTCATTGTCGTCCAGGTGAAGTGGCTCCTGGCTGCAATGGGAAGATCAACCAGTCTCAGTCTACTGAGGAGGCAACAGAGGCTACAGAGGTACCAGAGAGCAGTGCCAGTGAGGCAGAGCTGACACAGGCCCGGCCTGGGCCCCTCACTGAGCATGTGTTCACAGATCCTGTCCCAGCCCAGGCACCCAGACAGAATAGGTAGGTGGGCTGGGGTCAGAGTAATGGTTCTGTTCTATTACTGATCAATTCTGTTTTCATAAGCTTTGTGATAAGAGAAGCAGCCTGATTTTCTGATGAAGTGTCAGAATTCTATCAGTTTTGTGCCCAAGCAATATTACAGATGGGATAACAGGGAAGGAAAAAGATAAAATGAAAACAGACATGGCTCAGCCTGAAACTGACTTGGTCAGCTGTTAAAATCCAAATATTTGACCTCTTGCTATGAATTTAGACGTGTGGTTAAGGCAGATCTCCCAAAGTACGTGTACACTTCATGTTCTTACTGAAGGAGCTTACTGATATGTGTGTAGAAATGATGATTGATTTATTGTAGTAGTACCTCTGATATGCTGTAAAAGTAACCAAGAAAGCGTATTCACCACTCAAAAGTTCTTAAGACAAACAAAGCTGATGTGATGGCCTGAAGAACAGGGTAGAAGTCTTGGATACAGATTGTTCCTGAGTGCCCATGTTCTTCTGAGTTGTTTATGTTGAAGCTGGAAATGAACAGAGAAGATATTGTTTGTGTAATAGTCTTGCTAAACTCCTGAGTCTGTATATTTGAAGTACTTGTTGCTTGTAAGGGGAGGAGAAAGGAAATACTGTGAGTTTCAGATATGCAGTTGAAAACTACCAAAGAGAAGGAAGCTATTTGTGTCTTTAAGGGCCCATAGCTGTCTGTGAGTGTCAGGCTGTGGGCCTAGGTGGATATTCTGTGCACTGCTGCTGTTAAATCTCTAACTCTGTTTTTTTGCCTCTTCAGGGAGAATGGGCAGCTCAAGATGGAACCCAGCACAACACTGCCAGATCAGGAGTCAACCAAGGATGCTGGGACCTGCACCAGTGCTGCCCCCACCATGTGGCTGGGAGCTCAGAATGGCTGGTGTGTTCCCCTTGGGCTGGCAGATCTCTGTGTCACCTCCCTGCTCAGAGCTCTATTTTTCATGTCCACACACCTTTTCTTCACTGCTTGTTTCTGGAGAAGGTGTTCATTCCTCATTTCATTGCTCAGCTCACCACAGTCTCAGGGATTTAACATCACTTTATTAGCTGACCTCCAGCTTTCCTACCAGGAGGGAAGTTTAAAACCTGGGCAGGCTGAAGGTGTGGGGGCCTGCTGCTAACCCTCCTCAATTTGTTCCCTTTTACAGGCTTTATGTGCACTCAGCTGTGTCCAACTGGAAGAAGTGTCTGCACTCAATAAAGCTGAAGGACTCTGTGCTAAGCCTGGTGTAAGTGTGTGTTCCAAGGGACCTGGAAGAGAAGGTTCAGGGCCTGAGCGATGCTTTAGAGGGGGTTAGCAGCTCTTTGTTGTAGACTTACAGAATCACAGAATGGTTTGGGTTGGAACAGACCTTAAAGATCCTCTTGTTTCAACTCCCTGCCATGAGCAAGGATACCTTTCATTAGACCAGGTTGCTCCAAACCCTATCCACATTCCCAGACTTCAGCATTTCCAATGATGTGGCAGTCACAACTTTTTCTTTGCTTTTCCAAGTGCATTGTTTTGTGAGAGAAGTTTCCTAAGGTTTTTGTAATGGGAAAGCCTCATACCAGCCCCATTTTCCTGCTCAGTTGCACTCCTGAACTGATTCAGTGAATACATATCTAGCAATATCAGGAAGAAGTAAGTGGGGAGGAGAAAGGCAAAATTTCACTGAGGGGTAAATTAGGGGGAATTTGTTGAAATTGATGGTGTTTGTATTGTGAAGGAGAAGAATTTCCTCAACAGAAAATTTATGGATGTGATGATCTTACTGCAGTGAAGGTATGAGGTGTGAACCTCTTGCAGGATGTTCCTGCAATGCTAAACTGACTGGAATTCTGGAGACTATGTAAAGATGGTGTGTATGGATGGCAAAAAGAGTTTTTGAGTCCCTCACTTTTACAGCATTTTTTATGTATTTACTATTCTGTTATTTCAGGCATGTGAAAGGGAGGGTCCTGGTTGCTCTGGCAGATGGAACACTAGCCATATTCCATCGGGGAGAAGGTAAGAATCAATGTAATAGAGAAAACAAAATTTGGCTGAAAGTGTAGCACTGGTATAAATGCTCTTCTGAGGTGTGGAAGTTGCTGGCTGCTGGGGTACAAACACCGAGTTAAAATACATGGCTATTATACACATAATTGCTATCCTGAACCATCTCAGGTGTACTCAACACCACTTCCTGAGCTTTTCTGAACAAAAATGTGTGTATGTGCTGTGTAGCGCAGATGAAGTAAACATGACACTTCTAGGAATACATATGCTGTGCAGTTGTCTGAGGTATACTTGGTAAATTCAGTTTATGGTCCTCTTCACTGCTGTGGGTTTTGTTTCCCTGTGGCTTGAGCAGTTTCTTAGCTGTGTTCACATCTGATAGCACATGGGGATTTCCTAAGCATGACTAATGTTGGCATAAAAAGAACTCAGTTATTCATTGAGTAGCAGTTCATTCAGCAAGCAGAAATAATAGAGATTTCTGGGCTTGTGCAATTCAAATTTTGATTTAGCTTTTGTCATGAGCTCAAGCCTGACCATTGACACATCAAAATTGTTCCCTTATTTTTTATGTCAGAAATAAGATAAAGCTTCATGACATAGAGGCTTCCTGTCTGTTAAGGACACAATATCTGCCTGGTTAGGTAAAAATTAAAATGAGAGAAGGGAGATCTGATTCTGTCTCCTGGATTTGACACTTCGGGGGATTATGTTGTAGGTCTGTGATATGAGGAAGTCTCACCACAAGGACTGCATGGCCTATTTCCTTTTAAGTTTCTGCATAATCTTGTTCACCTGTCTTCCCTCTTCTCCTACTGGTTTTGTTGTAGTTGTTAGAGAAGCCTGTTCACTTCATTGCAATAAAAGATGTTTAAATTGGCCTGATTTGAGAGCTATCGGACACCAAACTAAATTTTATCGTTACATGTCTCACAAGTGTAAGGCTGTGCCTGAAGCTGGAGTCATGGGAAGGTCACAGACATAAGCAAACTGAGCATCTGAGTATCAGCTAAGCCTGTATACCCATATATATATAGAAAGGTAGAGGATTCTGTTGTATGCTCACATGTCATGGAGGAGATTCATCTTTCCACACTTGTTTTCCACCTCAGATGGTCAGTGGGATCTCAGTAATTACCACCTGATGGATCTTGGCCACACTCACCACTCCATCCGTTGCATGGCTGTGGTCTACGATAGAGTCTGGTGTGGCTACAAGAACAAAATCCATGTTATCCAGCCAAAGACGATGCAGATTGAGGTAAGAGAGTACATACATGTCTCTGCGTGCACACACTTGTGTTGTATTTATTCTTACAGCTTTTCTCTGCTGCAGTGTGTGAAATTCAGAACCTTTGGGTTGTCACTGCTGACTGCAAGACCAAGACTCTCAGTCTGGGTCATGTTATGATCTAATCTGCCAGGGGATATTTGTTCCTTCCTCCCTTTGCAGAGCATAATTCTATCAGTAAGTCTAAACTGACAATTTTCTTTGCCTTTACTAGGGAATCTACGAGGCCATGTACTGTCCAAACATAGGTGTTTGTTTTACAGTGACTCTTCACATATAATCTGAGGCTTCTCCATCTCTAGGCATTATGGCACAAAGGAACAGTACAGTTATCAAGCCCCCAGGATCCCACTAAATTAAAAACAATGTTTAGAGCCTTTTGGGTGAAAATCAGTACAATGGTATTGCTACAAATCTGAGAGTGCTTGAAATAATTCTAGTCAAGGAGGAAAGTGCTGGATCTGAAGTTCACACCAGTGAGCCAAAGCACTTTGATCTTTGGAATTTATCCTGGAGTTGTGTGTTTTCCTTTTCTGTCAAGTACATTGAAAGCTCGTGGCATCTAAATGTTCTTGCTCCTGAAGTGGTCTGAAAAGACCATCAACGCTGCAAAGCTGCCAGACAGCTGCTCAAAGGATTTTTTGTGTACAGTGAACGGCTGGGATCAGCTGGCATTAACACAGCTTCTCCAAGATCTTTAGAACCCAAGCAAGTGATCTTAGTTGAAAATTGAGTATGTGTATATATGGAGTATAGATAATGGCAAAACTTCTGTGAGCTCATGTTGGTTCACCTATTTCAGAAATCCTTTGATGCCCATCCCCGTCGGGAGAGCCAGGTGCGACAGCTGGCATGGATTGGAGATGGAGTGTGGGTTTCCATCCGCCTGGACTCCACGCTGAGGCTCTACCATGCCCACAGCCACCAACATCTGCAGGATGTCGACATTGAGCCTTACGTCAGCAAGATGCTAGGTGAGGGTCTGTTGTTTACTGAGCTCAAGGCAGAATTTGCCCAAAGCAGACCTTGCCCAAAGTCATCACTGATTCCCCAGCTCTCATTCATGCTTCCTAGGCACTGGAAAGCTGGGCTTCTCCTTCGTGCGGATCACAGCCCTGCTCATCGCTGGCAACCGCCTTTGGGTGGGCACTGGGAACGGTGTTGTCATCTCCATTCCCCTGACTGAGAGTAAGTGACATTTTCTGAAAGTACTCCCGCATCTCCCCTAAAAAAAGAAGCTTTTAGGTGTTATTTGTGCGGGTGGTTCAGGCAGGCTGATGCTCTCCTGACATTAGACGCCCTTTATTCATAGCCATGTGCAGGAGAAGAGCCCAGAGTATGAGCAGCCCTGGACCTTGACAGAGCAGAGTGATGTGAACTGATTCTCTAGCTACTGTGAAAAAGGAGAAACAAAGCTTTTGGAATTATAGTACGTCTCCAAAAGGAGGCCATGGGATGAGAAGTCATGAGGAAGATCTCCCTGGAAATTCCATTTTGACCTAGTCATCTAAATGTTTCCATAGCAGTATTTTTCAGAAACTGAGCTTAGAAGAGCTCCATTTACTCAGATTAGGGCTCAGCTTTATCGGTCAAGTAGAAATAGGTATCCTACACCAAATCTACCTAGTGAGGGGACCCAGCAGTAAGAGTAAATAGGTGAATCTCTGGAGCTGGAAGTTTAGTTGAAGCTCGTACTAGTCCTGGTCTGTACCTGCCTGTCAGCATCTTATTTTGAAGATCTTACCCAGATCACCATGGGGAAGTAGGATCTGAGGCTGATTGCAATTGCTTTCAACAGAAAGCAGCCAAATGTGTTTTCTCACTAATGCTCACAGGAAAGCTGAGAAACAAATACCTCTTGTGTAAAAAAGAAACAAATACCTCTTGTAATCCTCCTGGAAGTCAGGTTTGGGATGGTCTCCTCTGAGGGCAGTGAAGCTGGATGTGCCTGGGGTTGACACCAGGAGGGCAGTGACACAGGGCTGTTCATGTATGGCAATTTTGGTCTTGCTTCTCACTTCCTTTTTGAAGCCCATTCTGTCTTAAGGCTGCTCTTCTTGTTCTGAGTTAGACATTTTTCTTGCTGTAAACCAATTGCTTTATCTTTGTGTATTCCTGTAAAAAATGTGGTAAGCAAGAAAATCTCACTAAAAATGTAGCAGTGGATCCTTGTGGCACGGTCCCACTCTCACATCAGATACCGCGTCTGTCCCTGTATGGTAAGAGCAAAGTGAGCAAGAGCAGTGTTAGTATGAACTAATAGGAACTTCTGTGGTGGTTTCTCTAGGTTTTATACTATTTTTGTTGCCCCCAAATTATCTCCCAGTAATCACCTTTTTCTTCTCTCCCATCCTGCCTGTCACTTCCCCTGCCCCTCTGTATTCCCACTCCCTGCCTGTGCCTAGCTGTAGTCCTCCACCGTGGCCAACTCCTTGGGCTCCGGGGTAAGTCCACTGCGTCCCCTCCACAGCTGTCACTCCTTTTGCACCCTTGTCTCCCTATGTAGTCATTCTCTCACCCTGCGTTCTTGCCATTCAACTTCTCTCCATCCATTTTTCCTCATCACTCTTTTAAGTTGCATTAGAGAAAAGCAACCAGAGACAGTCATGTAAATATCCTCATTTCCCATGGCTGTATACAATTTTTTCCATCTCATTGTTGATCCTTCTGGTTTTTTTTGTGTTAAGAAAAATTCTTCAACAGTGGTTCCTTTACTGTGGCAGATCAGTTTGAGATGGGGACTGGAAAGGTTCATTCAGTTGGAAGCAGGAGTAGAGTGTTCTTCCAAGGTCTCCCTTAGTCATCCTCTGTTTTCCAAGGATGTTTCTTTCATCAGTTTCAGGCCAATGGCGGGGGTGCTATGGCACCTGCCAGCTGTAAGTCATCAAACATGGTGTTGAACCCAAGGGGGCTTGATAAGCATGAAGCATTGTTTAGGTTTGTGCCACTTAAGGCAGGATCTGAGTTCAAATTCATGCCTTTCCAGAGTCAGAAATTAGAGAGGCTTTTTTCTCACGCAAAGACATTCATGTCGCTGTCCAGATGCATTATCAACACTTTTAAAGTATCTGATGCTAGCTGCAGTAAAAAAACAGATACTGTGCACACATTGACTCTTACTCTTCCATCAAAGTATTTGTACTTGTCCCATCATCCTGGCTTGAGCCTGATAGGGAAAAGTCTCTTTTGTCCAAGTCACGTAACTGAAATTCTCCCCAAGTTAAAACACAGAACTACAGCTAATTAATGAAGCAATCAACCTCTCTCACAGAAAAGTGAAAGCTGCCTGGTTTAATATTGTTCCTGTTGTACTGATGTGGGTACATGCAGAAAGAAAGCATCTCCCACCCTGAGCTCAGAGCACTGGTCTCTATTGCTTGGTGAGTGGAAACTGACACATTCTTGGAGACTGGTCATGAAGGATACAGGCCCCTGAGCCCTCCTTGGAAGCTGTGGATGGTGACCATCTGAAATATGTTCATTGCTGGAGTAGGTGACAATCTGGTGTCATGGTCAAATCAAAAAAATGAGGAAGGATCTCACTCCACTTCTGTGTTGGCTCTAAGTGGGCTGAGAGGCTTCAGCAGACCCAGAGACTGCTTTCAGCAGCATGTGTGGTCATGACTGGGCATGAGCAAAGGACTTGACTTGGAACTTGAGCAGCATCACAAATGCAGAGCAGTAGTTTTCCTCCACATGCCTTCTTGGGGCAGTGGACACTTTGGGTACCCTGCCAGCTACAAAAGACCAAGGTTGATCCTAGGACAGTGGTTTATTTCTGGAGGCTGGACAGGATCACTGCTGGTGACACCAGTCTAGCTTGCCCCAGTCTGAAAGAGAGAGACTGTATAATCTGGTATGGTCTCCTCCATCACATCATTCATAAAAGACCTTTAAAGAGACCTGCACCTTTAAAGGTTTTTCTTCACGGCTCATGAGTTTTCTCTTTGATTTCATCCCTTCTGTAAAAGGGACTCAAAGCTATCACTGATGGTGTTCCTGCTCCCTGTCTACAGCTAACAAGACTTCACCAACCTCTGGAGAGGGCAGTCGCTCCGGTGGGGTCATCCACGTGTATGGTGATGACAACAGTGACAAATCTGCCAGCAGCTTCATTCCCTACTGCTCCATGGCTCAGGCACAGCTCTGCTTCCATGGCCACCGTGACGCTGTCAAGTTCTTCGTCTCTGTGCCTGGTAAGCACAGCTCTCCCTCAGCAGGGGCTTGTCCCTCCATCCCTTTTGTAGGGGAGGCTGGAGCTGGTCTGCAGCAGACTAGGGTCCAGGCCATGGCTGGCACTTCCTGTGGTTCACACATCTGTGTTTAAACTGGAGTGACAGCCAGATTTGACTAGCAGAAAGAATCGGTCTGTGCAGTGTGTTTGTGTATATGTGAACTGTGTGGGGGCTGAGCAGAGGTATGTGACAGCACCTCTGTCCTCTGCTAGGCAATGTCCTTGCGACCCTGAACGGGAGTGTGTTGGACAGCCCTTCGGAGAACCCCAGCACAGCAGCCACTGAGACTGAGGGTCAGAAGCTGAAGAATGTCCTGGTGCTGAGTGGAGGAGAAGGGTACATTGATTTCCGGATTGGTAAGTGCCCTTGGTGGGAAGCATCTGGAAAGGTAATGGGTGCATAGCTGTGGTCATGGAGCGAGGCACCACTGTTGTGGGGAGCCAAAGCAGAAGAGCCTCACAGTGTTTCTCCTGCATCTGGCTGCGAGGGCAAATAAGGATTTTCCTTGCACAGCACAAGGCTGTCAACCTGTGCCCAGTGGCTGCAGAGCCACACAGCTGTAGTGATGTCTACAAAATCAAGAACAAAACAACACACTTCCAAGACAGTGTTAATATAGGAAGTAATATAAAAGCAGGTCTTTAACTGGAGGCCTCCAGCTGCAATATACACATGATACAGGACTTCTACACTTTTGTAAGTTAAGCAAGTTAGCATATTTAACAAACATCATCCAATTAGAAAAGCAGTTGGTTAGGTAATTTTCCCCAGGTTCTGCCCCACTGGAGTTGGTCCCAGAGCTTTGCCCCACATTTATATGTCTATGATACATGGTAAAAAGCAGGATGTCCTCAGCTGACTAAAGATGCAAGACTAATATAATAGCATTTCAGGAATGTGCTGGAAGGTTAGCTTGCTGTTCTAAAATGTAGGGGAAGAGGGTAGGAAAAGTACTGGGTGCTACCGCCATGCATTAGCAATCTACAAAGCTACAAATATATGAAAACTATTATAAAATAGCATCAGTATGAATGGCTTTGGAAAGAACAAATGCATCTGTGCCACTGGCTCCAAACATTGCTGTCCCACTACGATCACCCATGCTGCTGAAGCTGCTCTGTGTGTAAAAATTGGCTTCCCCAAAAGGAAGGGTGGTTTTTGTTGCTGCTGGAGCTAGTTTGTCCCATCCCCTCAGTCCAGCTTCAGAAAAGAATGGGGTTGCTGTAAATGTTCTCCAGGCACAGAGAAAGATTTCAGCTCACAGTGTCTGTTTTCAGACTGCTGGAACTCTAAAAGGGGTATTGGCCTCTTTGGAGTATTCCAGAAGAGTGCATTATGGCATTTTCTTTCCTGCCATTTTTACTGTCTCTGTTCTCTCTTCAGGGGATGGGGAGGATGATGAGACAGAAGAGAATGCAGGAGATGCCACCCAGGTGAAGCCAGTACTTTCCAAGGCTGAACGGAGCCACATTATTGTGTGGCAGGTATCATACATCCCTGAGTGAGAATTCCCCTTTTCTCACAATGTAAGTGTCCCTCCTCCCACCTGAATGCCACGATGTACATACAGAACACCTGCATTATAACTCCTGCTGGAAACTGACCCTGGACAACTGCAACGGTTCCTGCCTTGGACTGTGACCCCCTTGAACCTCTGAACTCTCAGCTTTCATCTCGGGCCCGTATGCTTTTGGCGTGGTTAGGTTCTTGTTCTGCTCTGGAGCTGGCATCTAAAAGGAGAGAAATGGCAGTACACCATGAAGTGAGCTTGGAGCCAGGACTGTGGAAAACCTATGCCCAGTGTCAGGAGGGGCATCTGGAGGGGGGTGGCTCAGGTTCTTGGGCAGGTTGCCTCACTCCCACCTGCATGAAAGCGTGTCCCCAGGCATTCCCTGCCAAAGCAGTGATGGTGAATCACTTCTGCAGCACTCCAGCAGAAATCCTTCTAGCTCACCAGTAGACTCTTCATCTTATCCTTATTCACCCTTAAGCACAGAATAACATCCTCTGGACTTAGAGCAACAAAGGGTCCAAGGAAGCCACCAAAGAGCATCATGGTTTCAGCAGCACTTTGTTTGTGGGGCTGGAGAAGGCAGCAGCACCCTTACTGTGGAGATCACATCCTCCATCTTTGCAGGGGGAAAGTCGCTTCCTCTGCTGCTGCTGTTGCCTCAGCAGTCATGTACAGGGTGCCTGCCTGTGTCTGTCCCAAGAGAACTGTTTGCTGGGCTCAGATGGCAGGTGGGTGTTTGATTATCAAGGCCAAACAGCTGCAGTAGCAAAAGGGTATTGGAATATTGCTTTTTAAGACCAGAAAAGGCAACACTTTTAACTCTCCCCTCCAAAAATGCCATACAGAAAAGAATTCCTGAGTTCAGTCTGAAAGGTTCATGTGGTGGTTATCTCTGTATTGCATTTGGTGGCTTTTAAAAGACAGGCGAGGGCAGATGGTGCTGATCTGCTGTGAGTTCTGCATTAACACATTGAGACTGCCTCATCTCAAGGCTTGTCTCCTTTTTAGGACCTGCTGGAAGGAGATCTCTTTTCACAAAGACTTGGAAAAACAGAGACTTGGCAGTTGGTTAGGAAAGACTGGACAAGTGCAGTCAAGGCTATGTCTCACCTGATGTCACACAGAAAAAGGAATTGAGGCTAGATTCCTGACATCTTCTACCAACATCACAAGCACTGACTATGCTACTAAGTAGTTTGAAAAACTGGAAATTTCTGACTCCTGGAAAAATTTGACAGCCCCCAAAAAAAGTGGTGCCAGCCCTCTCTGTCTAGTCAATGCTGAGTGATTGCAGATGTGCGTCCTGCTTACAAAAGAAACAGCAAAAAATTTGGCCAGGGAGAGTGGTTTTGAGCTCAAGATACAGAATATGGAAGTTCCAGGTGTAGAGGCAATGGTGTGTTCTCCCTTTCTGACACTGTCCCAAAAGGACAAATTCTGTGTCCCTTGAACATTCTTTTCTGCGTGTGCAGGACTAGGGCAAGTTGCATTTGTTAGTGATTAATTTGGAAGTTTCTGGTTGGTCATCTTGTTTCTTCCCTGACCTGTACAGCACTCCAGGGTTCACAGAGATGTCCTTGTGACAGTATGGGGACAGCTGGGCAAGTCTCCATCTCCTGGCAAGCTCCCCACTGTGTCCTGTGCTTGCTGCCATGGACCAGGCTTGCTGCAGGGATGCCATATTCCCAGAAAATGCTCTCACACGTGGCATCTCTCTTAACACAGCAGCACCAAAACAATTTTTGCATCCACAGTTCAGGAAAGGTTGAGGCATACATTTTCCCTGCATGAAGGAGAGACATTTCTGGTGAACAGAGGCTTCAGCCAGTGCTGGTGACATGCACCCATGACACCTCTCCTCCCCAAGGCAGGAATCCAGCTGGAGGGTACCTTGTGGGCATCCGCATACTGGGCTCTGTGACTGGTTAAGGGAATACTTAACTAGCCACCACATGCATGTTGGGGGACCTTTCACCAGGGACATTTTGCTGGAGCACTGCTGACCATGCCAGGCTTCTCATTCACTTTCACCATATGCTTTCTGCTAGGAAGACTTCTTTGGATCTGTCTTAGGTTGTCAAACCAAGACAGGATCCCAACACAGAGTGCATTCAAGTTAACAATGTAACATTTAGAGCACAGACTCCACTGTCATGTAACAGTTCATCAGTTAGGGCCAGGCAAGTTTCAGAATTTGGTCTAGTTGAGGGGGAAAAAAAAGCCCTGGTAGGGTTCAGTTCCTTAGTTCTGTCAGCTCTTTCATAGGGAAGTCAGAATTGCAACATTTGTACCGCTGACTGTTCTGTATCTGGTTTGAGCAGTTGAAGGGACAGCATTTGGTCTCCTGTCACCCACTGGGCCCTAACAAATAAGGGACTCTCCCATCAGGTTCCTTTCCAGCTGAATGCCATGTTTTCCTCCAAGAGAAGCACATGGCCCAGAGCGGCAGCTGCAGAGGGGAGACCCAGCCTCTGCTAATAGCTCCTGTGGCCTGGGGTGGCTGCTGGGCATCAAGGTGAGAAATGACTGGCTTCAGTACGCTTCTCTGTCATATCTCCACTGTGATGTATGTAAAGTATCTTGTATGTTACAAAAGGATTTTTAAAAGTGTCTTAAGGCCTGTAAACTCCGCTGTTTGGTCTGAAGATGGCATTCTGTAAAGAGCCTGCTGTACGAATATGTTCCCGTGCTTTGTCCCCTGTGCTATCAACAACAAACCGTATCTGTTCTGTATGTAATAAACATGTTAAGATCAGCTTAAATGCAGCATGTTGTGTTCCTATGAAGGCACTGGGCTTGATGCTCAGTCCTTAACAGGACACTTGCACGGGTGGGAATGCAGCTCAAGTGTTCGCTGTTGAGCAGTTCAGTGGCAAGAAATGAAACGTGGATGGCTCACAAGGTCGGAGCGGAAGGGGCTGGTCCAGCAACCAACAGTCTAATCTGTAGCTTGTGTCAGCGGCAGAAATAAAAGGTGGAAATAGGGTGTCACAACTTCAAAAATAGAAGCTGGAGCAGAGAAGCATTCACCTGCTGCCTTGCTGCAACTTCAGTCAGGGTGGCCCTTTCAGGTGAACGGCCACAGATAACATATCAGGTAAGTTTTCAACACTGTACAGGGTGGCACTTCACAGTCCCATAGGCATTGGTGACATCAGCATCATTTGACTAGAGGGAACCCCTCAGTCCCAGCAGCATCTGGACACCTTCATAGTTATTTTGTAGAACTGCATTGATTCAAGGGCTGGCTAGACATGGCAATGTACAAGGGAACCGTGTCTTTAAGACTGGAGAGGAGCATCTTCTGCCCCAAGCAAGGAGCCCTAAGGCGAGTCACCTCCATGACCAACACAGCAGTGTGGTGTGGCACAGGCCAGGATGTAGTACAACTGACAATGCCTCTGCAGTTAATAGAGGCACCTCAACAATGAGGTTTGGAAACGTGCTGTCATCCATCCTAAATCCCTGGGGTAGGAGCAGTTTGAGCAGGGCCCTGGGCGACGTACAGCCATGTCTGGTTGCTAAGAAAGCAGGTCTCTGCAAACACCCTTCAGACAATACCCCCATGTTGGTAAACATCTGTGAGGTAATGTACAAGTTTGGGAGGCCAATCAGAGCTCACAGCATATTGTGTGCATGGAATCCACCACATGGCAAACAGGCTGTGCAGCTTCCCAGAAGAGACCTCCACTATCAGGGTAAGTGAGCAGGCCCTGCTCCGTTCCTCCAGGTGTTATGACCCTGAGCTCACCAGCAGGTCCTAACTGTCCTGATGAGTGCCACCTAGACCCCTACCTGTACAGGGGCCCTTTCCTTCTATGGCCCAGGAGCCTCACTGAAGCACAATCTGGGTGTCTGTCTCCAGCTGCTCCTGGACAGACTCCTTGGACCTAGGGGTCTGGATTTTGACTACATCATCTTCAGAGATCCTGCCTCATCCAAGCTGCTGGGTTAGTCTATGCCTTTATCAGCTCCATCTGCTTTTGCTGCTGGCTTGGCTTCCTGCTATACTTTAGTCATAGGTAACTTCTTGCCTTTCTGGGGCTGCTGTAACCAGCACTTGGGTCTGACCACTGTGCTCAGATTCTGTGTGCCCACTTCCTCTTCTGGTGCTACATTCAGATCCCGGCTATGCAGGACAGAGGACTAGACTGTTCTACTCATCCCATGTGACTCACAACTACACCTCTCTCCCATCTCCCTTGTTCTTGGTTTGTGTTCAGAAGTAGCTTGGTTGTGAGGACAGGAAGGCACCAGCTCAGCTCAGTGCCCAGCAGGGGAGACTGGGAATCAGACAAACTACCTTCCAGCCACAGCAACTTCCATGGGAAGGCTCACAGCCTCAAACTGTGCCTTTTACACTACTGATTCTCCCATTCTCCCTCTCCTGGATTCTCCCATTCCTCCTGAGCGAGAACTTTGGAGAAATAGATCTGGCACATGCTCTGCCGTGCTCCTGCCACAAGGCAGGCTCAGTTCTTCCAGAGTCTGCTCCTTGTCACAGGACCAGCTTTTAACTCACAAGAAAACCCTTCCTTCATATCCCATACCATCTTAATCCTTCAGGAGCCTCTGGAGAGGAATGTGATGGAAATACAGGCAGCCAATGTCAATCCGTGTGCTCCTGCCTGATGACAGCCATTCCTGCTGGCTGGGGCCACATGTTCCAGGCCACACACACTGCATGGAGCAGAGCCCAGTTTGTGCTCTCCCTTACTAAACCCCTTCAGGCTACTTGTGAACAGCCTGATGCTGCAGGATGCCGCAGTAAATGGAACACCACCTCCTGACTACCTGCAGACACAGAAACTAAAGAGTTACTTTTGCAGGGAATTGATCTGTAGAGCTGAACAGCTCTTGTGCTCCCACCACCTACACCCAGACCAGATCCTCCAACAGCCTTTGACACAGCAGCAGCAACGGCAGCAACTGCAAGAGAAGATGAAATACCAGAAACTGCGCTCAGGAGCTGCATGTGTTAATGTTCACAACATGCTGCCCTGGAACAGGGGACATTTACAATTGGCTTCAAATTAAAAGAGCCAATCCGACCTCCTTTGCATCACCAGAACTAAAATAATTTCTCCTATCTCTTGACAGCCATCTTTGGGAGTAAGAGATGGACAGTTTTGGATTATCTTAGTACTGAAGTCATGTTCCTCACTGCTTGTCCACTGCCTTCACATGCAAGTAACCCAGATCATTCTCCAGTGTTCAGAGAACCAGATACTCTGCCTGAGCTAATGGCTCTGCATTTGGCCGTCATGATGATCTCCATGCATTGAAAAAAATTAATGAGTTTTCTTAGAAGTGTGCTGCAGAATTAAGAAAACATTTATTTCCATTTGCAGATACATTTTTTCACAGCTTGTGAAATACTGTGGTATTTGCAGTCATTTTTCTGTGATTCATACAGGACTCAAGTTATGTAAAAAATGTTATGCTCCAAAGAACTGCAGCTGACTGACTGGAGCTGTGTATTTAAAGACTATCCAGGGAACAAAGAAGACCTCTCTGCTGATTGAAACTAAAGTTATGGAAGAAGAGTCTAAATATATCTGCATCTTCCCTTTCAGATGAGATGACTGTACAGGGCTGAGGAAAAAGATGGAAACATCCTACCACAATGGGCACAGAGGGGCTCTGTAAGACCCCTTGTGCACTGGGCTTCTAACAGACAGTGAGAGCACGTGGGATACTCAGGACATAACACAAGTCTTTATACCGGTGTCCCTGTAGCTTTTTTCTTTGCCCGCTCTTGGGGAGAGGCCAGGGCCTTCTTCAGATCAATAATTGGCTCTTCCATGATTGGTTTTCCCTCCTTCTGCCGCTGTGCAAGGATCATGGCTCGGAGCAGTGGTGGGTATGGCAGGAACTGAACAGTCTCCTCAGGCACTGGGGTGAATTTCTTGAAGGCCTCCTCCTCGTGTTTGGGCACCAGACGCCAGTCATGGTACATGGCTTTGTCAATCTCCCTCACTTCCTCTTCAGTTTTGCCTGGGAAAAAGATGATGAACACCAGTGGCTAACACCATCACAATAAACTGCCTCCAGACACAGAAAGTGTGGACTCTGTGGCGCCCAAAATGCTACAACAGGCAAGAGTAAACAGACTTTTCAAAGGGCTGGACAAATTATTCCCTGCTATACTATAGGACCTCACTTCTGTCCTTGAGAATCGAAACAGAAACAGGCTAGGAGGACTATAGGCAAAATGTTCCAGCCATATGGGTGACTCCCTTTCTTAATTTAAAGTTTTGCTTTGTCTCTCTCAAGTTCTGTTTCCATGGCTAAGGAACAAAAGCAATTCCTCCCACAAAGCATCCTGGAAAACTAAGTTTTATATTAAGTGCTAGAAGCGCTCAACAACTCACAAACCTTTGAATAAGTACTATTTCAGTAATTCCAGTAAGGGAAATTGTATATTTAATATAAAGCAGCTCTAAAAAGGACAACTCATTCATACAACTCCAATCATTAATTTAAAATTCCAGTAACACAACTTACTTGCCATTGCACTTTGTCCCTTTTAGTGACAATTTTAACTGGAATACCCTTATGCTCATACTGCATCTTGCTTTGAAAGTCTCAGAATAGTCTGTCAGCTCATCTGACATGCTTTTAGTGCTGCTGTTCCCCAAGGTCATACTGCACTGGCTCTCCCACAGAATTCCTTGGAAAGACATTCCTTGGAAGGGGCTTGATCCCAGCTTTTGAAACGCGGGGAACTTCTTTTCCCCATTAGAAGATCTGAGAAAAACAAATTTCCCAGGCAGGGAGCCCGCGGTTTCCCTGCCACGTTCACGCACACTGTGCTTTCCAGCCCCGCCTCTATGTGTG
>VXBQ01004179.1:56193-76282 GCA_013400175.1 Phainopepla nitens | reverse complement strand
TTTGGATTTAATCCCTTCTTTCTGACCCCCACCCCATTGCTGCTGCCCTTGTTGAGGAGGAAAGGGAGACCAGAGGGATTTGTCCCCCCTGTTCCCTGCTCAGCCCTGTGGACGTGCTGGCTGTTGGTGCCTCCTGCCCTGTTCATTTTCGGGGTGTGCATCAGAGATTTGGTGTTTTCTGTCGTGCCCCTGCTTGGTGTGACCACAACAAGTGACAGAAACGTGTCCCCAGCGGGGCTTGGACCGGCAGGAGGGGGCTTGTGGCTTGTGGAGGGGGCTTGAGCATTTCACATCTCCTCTCCCACCCCGTCCCTGCAGCTTTTTCTGGCTGGGCCCATCATGCACAGCCCCAGGCTCCCTCCGTGGTCGCTTTTCCCTGCCCAAAAAAGGCTCCTTGCCCCCCCCAGGGCTGTGGCTGTCCCCAGCAGCCACTGTCCCCTGTCACGTAGCCAGCGGGTGGGAAGGTTTCTCACCTCCCCCGTGCCGAGGCGTTTCCAGGAACCGCCGCTGCTCTGGGGCTCTCAGGCTTCTGAGAGCCTCAGCTGAGAGAGGGTTTCCCTCCCACGAGGGCTCACAGCCCGGCCCTGAGCTCGAGCTGGGCAGGAGGGGATTGGGATGTGCAAAATGAGGGGATTGGGATGTGCAGAACTGAGGAGGCTGGGATGTGCAAAATGAGGCTGGGATGTGCAGAAAGGAGGGGTTTGGGGTGTGCAGAAAGGAGGGGATTGGGATGTGCAGAACTGAGGAGTTTGGGATGTGCAGGAAGGGATTTGGGATGTGCAGGGGGTGGCACCCCTTTGTCCCTCCTGTGGAGGTGTTTGTGGCATCCCTGTCCCCACGGTGCTGCTTGCCCACACCTCCTGCATTGTGAACTCTTGGCTTGACCACGAGGCAAAAAAGCAATGAAAACATGAGGAAGATGGAGTGGAAAAGGGAAATGTGTGTAAATCCAGCCTGGGCTGGGCTCTGCTGACAGCAGTGCTGGGGTGGCTGCAGGACGAGGGTGCCCGTGGCCCTGGGTGCCCCAGTCTGGCTGCTGGGATGTCCCTGCCCAGCTTGTGCTGCCCAGCTGGGAGGAGGAAGGGCTCTCTCAGCACTCCCTGGGCTGGCACTCAGCTGGCTGGGGCTCCTCTCCCTGTCTCAAAAGGACAAATGCAGAGCCCTGACCCACCCTGGCCCCACCTCGGCCCCACAACCCGATCCTGCCCCTGCTCCGGCTCCCTGAGCCACAGAGTGGCTGCAAACCACCCTGCAAACCCTCTCTCACGTCTTTATTTATTGCTTGAAGCTGCATCTGAACCCATTTCCCTTGGGCTCAGAGCAGTCTGCACTGCAGGTCCTTCACAGAACCACAGGGTTGGAAAGGACCTTAAAGACAGCCTTGTTCCAACCCACACCTTCCACTAGAAGGGATTTTCTTCCCCCCCTCTTTTATTCCTGGTAGAAGCTAGAGAGAAAAAGGAAGCACAGGATTGTGCTAGAAACATGAGGGACCCTCCACTACCATCCCCATCTCTTGTGGCTGAGATTTATTCCCAGAAACAGCAAAACTGAAACCCTTTTACTGAGGGAGAGGCAAAAGAGGTGCAATATTTCTTTTCCTGCTTAGCAGCTTCTTTTTTTTCCTGCCTTCACGGCTTAAATGCCACCAAAAGTACAAAGTGCCCTGTTTATTAGGAGATTGCAGAGTTGGTTATTTCCGTGCTGAGTTTTGGATTCTTCAAAAGCAGTCAGGTTTCTGGTGGTGAGATTTCTGACCTCTGGTCACTGCTTGTAAAGAAGAGCATCTCTTAGGACTTCCCTCATTGTTTTTTGGAGAAAAAAAAAAAAGAGGAAAATATGAAGCAGAAACATTCCTGTTACCTTTGAGAAAAGTGAATTCTTTGTGAATTTGTGAAATTTGATTTCTTTGTGGAATCTCTGCAGGGCTGGGAACCCCCCAGCTAAGCTGCTCCCCAGCCTGGGGGGATTTTGACTGCCCTGCCCTGGGATGTTTTGTGGCTTGGACCTGTGTTCTGAGGGGATTTGTGTAAATCCACACTGTGTTTTCTCCTGAAAAAACCAGGTTTTCCCTTAGTTGTGTTCTGATTTGAAGCAGCTCTGGGAGGAGACGGGGAGCTGGGAGAGCTCTGCGGGGTTTGAAGTGTTGAGGGATGATGCTCAGGAACCTGGAGATGCTGCAATAAAATCTGTAATTCTCCCAGTCCTGGGACACAGGGAAGCTGGGATTTGCTGGGTGGGTCAGTGGGGACAGCTGAGGATGAGGAAGAGGAAGGTGGGGGTATGGGATGGGAGCCAAAGAGGAGCAGAGACAAATTGATCCCGTTCCCATTTTCCTACGGGCAGTTTTGGGACCTCGAGGCAGGGATCCTGTGCTTTCTGCACATTTATCCTGGCAGATCTGGGCAGTGCTTGGAGAATAAAGTATTGGGAGAGCCTTGTGCCTCTCAGAAGCTCGAGTGGAGACCAGGGACAGGAGTGAGTTGTGCCAGTATTGTCCAATTCCAGATCTTTATCTTGGCCAAAAGGCTCCCTCGTGGGGCTGCGTAAAACTTGAGCTGGAGATGTTTTCTGTAATTAAAAGCAGACTCGGTGCTGAAGTGCTCCCGTGGGGTGATAGTTTTGGGTATTATTGAGGTCTTTTGTTTTATTCCCCTGCTTGTCCTTAGCTAGAAATAAATACACAGACAGTTCCCAGATTGTCTGGGAATAAGGGAAAAAAAAAAAAAGGGAAATGGCAAAACTAAGCAAAAAATAGGAGGGAAAAAAATGCAACAAAATCAATCCATGATAATTTCAATAAATAAATGACCTCAGCACTTCCTGGATGGTGATTTGTCCATGCCAAGCTGCTGTAATCTGCTCTAATTTAATACTCAGTACTTCAAACAAGCTGATTTCCCACTTTGGGAGCCCCGTCCCCTTCCCTGGGGAGGAAGAGGAGGAAATCCTGAGTGGCCCTTTATGGCTTCCCTATTGCCTGAGCCCTGGCAGGGCTGAGGCCGCGTGAGGAGAGGTTTGAGGGAACTCTGTGTGCCCATCCCGGAGCTCTGGGATCGCTCCAGCTGCTGAGGGACCTGCTGTGTGCTTCCCTGGGACATCCTGGGACATCCTGGGGTATCCTTGGGACGTGCTGCTCAGAGACACCGGGCTGATCCCAGCCCTGCTCCAGCCTCTGGTTCTGTGGGATGGAAGCTGTGCAGCTCGTGGGTGTCTGCTTCTCCCTGCACTGACTCAGCCCTGCCTGCAGGAGTGGAAGGGCTTTAGTTCCTGCTGGAGCCTTTTGGGGAGGTTTCTCTCCTGCAGGAGAATTTTAGGGAGGCTCAGGGTTCCTCAGTTCCTGCAGGAGAATTTTGGGAAGCCTTGTGGCTCCTCAGTTCCTGTAGGAGCCTTTGGGGCAGACTCAGGGCTCTTCAATTCCTGCAGGAGAATTCTGGGGAGGCTCAGGGCTCCTGCAGGAGCCTTTGAGGGAGGCTTGGGGTTCCCCAGCTCCTGCAGGAGAATTTGGGGGAGGCTCAGGGCTCCTCAATTCCTGCCAGAGCCTTTGGGGAGGCTCAGCTCCTGGGGGTGGATAAAAACCCTTTGGGGACAAAACCAGCCTGGCCTGGGGTGTGTGGTGGGGTTGTGCGAGACCCCCAGCCCCAGTGGGGACCTCAGAGGGACACGAGAACGTCCCAGGGGACCCCAGGGTGTGGAGAATTCCCTGGGGACAGCAGAGCAGGGATGAAAGTTACCCGACAGTGCTCCAAGACATCAGCAGGGCCTTTGGTGCTGCAGCTCAAGGCTGTAATCCGGCCTCAAAAGGAATAACAGAGCAGCTGAAATTATCTGGGCTCCAGTAAATGCCCTCCTCTAATTATTCTCTTTGCCACATGCAGTAAATTCCACCTCTCCTTTCCAGTCGCCTGCTGCGTAACAACTTCAAAACCATTTCGCCTGAAAACGGCCAATATTTTCTAAAGTGCAGCAATATTGGGAGTCAGAACAGAGAAATTATTTTTGCTCGCATCCTACAAAGGAATCTTTGTTGGGATTGGTTGCAACACCTCCTGCTTTTGAAAGCTTTGGGAAAACCCCAGGGCACGGTTTTTGCTGGGGTGGAAGAGGCAAACCTGGCCCTGGGGTGGCTTTGGAAATAACTCAGAAGGGAGAAAGGGGCATTGATCCTGTATTTGGGAGAGATTAAACTGACCCAAAGGGTTTTCTGGTGGCCATATAGGGATGTTTGGGGGGATTAAGTCGCATTGAAGGTTTTTTTCCAGGAGGATGTTGGTGGTGCTCTGTGTTGAGTTGTGTCAGGGGTTGTTCAAAGACATAGCAAAAGAAATTCAAGTACAATTTCAACACACAACAAAAGAAATTCCTTCTGGAATAATCTGAAGGGAGCCGTGCAGGAGGGTGAGTGGGCTGGGATGGGATGCAGGTGGCACCAAAAAGGAGTTTTTGTGAGCATCACAGCCAGGATGGTTGTGGTGCAGAGCTCCTCTCCTCCCCACAGGAGCAGCATTTTGCCCCGTGCCTCAGTTTACCTGTGGGGAATTCCTGAGGGGCAGCAGGGGATGTGCAGGAGGCTGGCAGGGAGGATTTGCAGGGTTATTAAAGCAGCCCCAGCTCCCCTGGGCAGGATTCAGGAGCGAAGGGCCAGGGATTAGAAAGGAGAGAGAGGGGAGAAAAAAAAAAATAGCCGGTGCTAAAAGGCAAGTTTCGTTTCAGGGAAGACAACAGCTAAAGGATCAGAACTACCAACCAAAACCACAAGATCACATCAGATGTCAGGCAGGACACATCTTGTTTCTCCCTCCCGAAAGGGCTTATCAGTGCAACCAATCACTTTAATGATGTGGCGGAGGGAGGAAGAGGATTTGACTCAGAGAGTGAAATGAAATTTAGTTCCTAAGACCCTTCTCTTCCGCTGCCGGAGCGCAGTCACCTGTCCTGCAGCCAGGCAGAGATAAATCACCTCCTGCAGCGGAAGGGGCTCAGACATGAGTGTGCATTATTTTCTCCTGCTCTCCCCAGCCTCTCTACGTGCTGTGCTGGGGCAGAGAGGGGAGGAAGAGGAAGAACACAACCAGCAGGGAGTGCCCCTGGTGCCCTTCCCAGCCTCTGGGGACGGTGGCAGTGGGATGGGAACCTCTGTGCTGGGAGGTTTCTCATTCCAGATCAGATGTGGGAGCAGGGAGCCCCTTTCCCTGTGGTCTGCTCTGCTCCCTTGGCTTTGGGGAGCAGCATTGCAGGGAGGATGAGGATCAGGATGAGGATGAAGAGGGGGGAGCTGTGCAGGTACAAAGCTCAGCAGGATCTGTAATTATCCAGCAGAATACCACCAGCCAGGCTCTGCAGATGGAGCTTGGAGCTCACTCCTGGCATCCAGTGGATCAGTGTTCAAATGCTGGGCTCAGCTCCAGCTCTGTCCAAGGAGAAAAGCAGCGCTCAGCACCTTCAAACCTTGGGAAAGCTCAGGTCTGCTCCCGGGCTGGCAAACTGCTGCTCCCTCGCCACAGCGCCAGGGACATCTCAGCTCCATCAGCTGAACCACGGCACATTCCTGGAGCAGCAGCTGGTCCTCCCCATCCCGGGCACGGCGTCCTTAACCAGTGTCACCCCAAGGAATTTGATGTGCTTGCCCTAATGGAACAGGTTGTGAACTGGGAGAAACCAGCTCTACTGGTAGGTCCCAGTCCAGGTTGTTAGATAGCGGCAGGAACTCGCTGGGACTGGCAGCTCTCCACAGATCTGTGGAATCTGAAAATCTGATCTCAGCCAGGGCTGAGGCAACACCAGCTGGATGTCCTTGAGATCTGTCTGCTTCCTCCCAGCACCCAGCTCAGAGATCCTGGAATCAGGGAGTTAGCCTGATTCCGCCCCAGCCCATAGGTGAATTTTGCCTTCCTGGAGTGGCGAGTGCCAGCAGAGAGGCCGTCGGGGCTGGTGGTTTTTCCAGCCTGTTCTGAAAGCTGCCTGATTTCCCGCAGATATGCACCCACCTGCTGCGCTGCGACACCCGGCCCGCAGCTTTCACATCTGTAAATCACAACTTTTAACCCCCATCCTGCTCACTCTGCAGTCTTGGGGGCAGATTTTGAGAGCTCTTATGGATGGAAAAAGGCAAGAAAGCACTGATGGGGATTTTCAGCAAGGCACGAGTGGACCGAATGCTTAAACCTGATGAATTTTACCCTCTGCTGAGAATACCCTCAGCTTTCCCTGTGTTCTGAAGGGCTTCAGATATTTTTGCAAATCCAGAAGGACTCTTGAAACCCTGGGAACATGGATTCTGTGTCCTTCAGGCATTTGAACCGTGTGGAAATTTGGGCGTGATGTTCCCTTTGATTTGGGAATGGGCCACAGCTCCCACATCCCTGGAGCTTTTGGAACCACTGCTCTGGATTTCTGCTTAAATTCATGCCCTGCTTTGTTTTCCTTCCAGAGGGCTCAGTTTTGGGGTCTCCCAGCACAATCAAAGGCAGGGTTTATCAGAGACCTGCCAGGGTGGGCAGGGAGAGAGGCAGAGGCGAGGTCTCAGCGCCAACCCAGGAGTGAGAGGAGATCAGGGGCTCCCAAAGCCTCCTAATCAATCCCAGCCTGCCTAGAACGAACATCTCCTGCTGCTGGAGCTTCAGACACTAAAAAACCTACTGTAAATGCAACATATCTCTGTGCTTCCTGCCAGCTGGCCGAGAGCCAGCCTATTTCCTTCCAAAAGAGGGATATTTATTTTCATCCTTTTAGAGGCAGCCAATTCATCTCAGACCACCACCAGCTAAAAAAGCTTTATAAATTAGCAGCCTTTTTTTTCCTTTTTTCTTTTCTTTTTTTTTTTTTTCCTTTCCTAATTCTCTCCCCCACCCCTTTAAATATTATTTTCCTTTGGTTGTTGGTGTGAACGCTGTGCCAGGACATGCGAGCCGGGGCTCATTGCGCCACACTCCCCTTTCTCCCCGAGCTGCAGAAAGACAGTAGCAGCAGTGTCTCAAGAAAGCCAGAGGAAACCAAAGCAAAGCCCGGCCGTGACTGATTCTCCTTCCAAATGGCGTAAGCAGGCCAACTTCAAACATGTGAATAATGAGTTATCTGTGCCTGACTTTGTTCGGCAGCACAAGGGACGGTGCCTCCCAACATTTCCCTCCTGTGAACTCCTGGGTGCTGATTTTAGCGGCGGGGTTGGGGCTCGCAGGGCACCTCCGTCATCCTGCGTCACGTTTGAGTCCCTTCCAGCTCCCTTCCAGCTCCCAGCTCTGCACTGTCCTCCCTTCCCTCTCCCCTGGCACTGGGGCTCCACACAATTCTTCTTGGCCGGGCATCTCCCGTGGCCGGAGCTGGGGGTGGGATTCCAGGGAGAGCCTGAGCGCTGTTCTCAGCGTGTGTTGGAGGTGTGCAAAGGTGAAACCAGCCCAGCATCTGCTGCGAGGGACAGGCCTGCTGTTCCCATAACACGGGAGTTTCACATGTGGCTTCTTTCTGGAGCACATGCTGGGACTTGATAGTCTAGCCGAGACTCAGACTGGGAAAAAATTCCAGCCTCTGCAGAGGACTGGCGTGTCTCTCTGATGTACCTATTTCGAGGGCTACAGGAGGATTTGAAAGGTGTTTTGCACACTGAGACGGAGTTTTATCCACTGCTGATTGCTTTCTTGTGGTCCCTTCTCATGGACGTGTAGAGACTGAGCCATGGCTTTATGTGCAGGGACTGCTCCTGGTGAGCTTGGCCCAGCCCTGGAGTTAGGCTGGGAATATTTTGGGCCGAGCCTTTGGTGGGAGGCTGGTGGAATGCCAGGGGGACGCTTGGATGCTTTGAAGGAGGCCGAGTGTGGCTGAAGCTGCTGTGCCAGCCCATGCCACCCTCTCCTGGCTCTCGCCTCCTCCTGCCTGGAGCTGAGGCAGTGATCTGCAGCGTGTGTGTGTGTGTGTGTGTGTGTGCTCGTGAACGTCCCTCGGCGTTTCCTCCGCTCCAGCTTGCCGCCAGCATTCCGCAGCCAGGCTCCCGGGGAGGGCCCAGCCACTTCCCAACATCTGCTCTCCTGGCAGCACGGGGCTGAGTGAGCCGGGGGCTGGGGATGAGCGTGACACCCAGCTCTGAGCCGGCAGGGCTGGGAGGCGGCTGTGCAGCTCCTCGGCTCTCATCTGACTCCATCTCCAGAGAGATCAGGGAACTGGGGCTCCCACTCACCCCACAGAGTGGGGTTCTTTTCAATCAAATCTCTCAGCTCTGAGATTTTCGTGTCACTCGAGCCATGGAGTTGCTGGAGCCCCTTTCTACTTTGGGTCAACTTTATGTTCTGCATCTCAGCAATGTGAGGAAATCAGCTGCTCCCCCTCCACAGCCTGGAAACCCCATCCTGGTCCTGGCTTGGGAAGCCACATCAGGTTGCACACTCTTAGGAGGAAGAGCAGGCTCTGGTCTTTGAAATATTTTAATGCAGAAAGCCTGTCCTCAAATCATAGCTCTGAGGGCCTGAGCTCGTGTGGCACACACTGCTTCGCTGTCTGCATTCCAAGGAAACACCCAAAACTTCCAGTATGCTTCTTATTACTGGCCTAAAGTGTCAAATTCATGTCGGCTCTTCCAGCTGGGAAGTGTTCAATGGGATGGTTTGTTTGATATGCTGATACAGATCTTGTTATTACATCAGGATTGTAGGTGATCTGTCAGTGTTTACATCATGTCATGTTCAATACCGGAGTTAAGCGATTCCGAAACCCAATCCAGCGTTAAAACCCCGGCGCTGCTGACACGGAGTGCCCAGGGTCAGGAACTGCCACCATTTGATCGTGCTGGGCTCTACTGTTTCTGTAAATACTGACCTGCAAGCCAGGGCTGGCCCAGCTGGAAATGCAGTGCAGAATCTCCGACCCCAGCAGTGCCTTTTGTGCCCCAAAATTCGCAGGTCGGGGTAATTAAGGCTTCTCAGACAGATTTCTTGGGACGAGGGCTGGGGCTGTTTGAAGTTGAGTGAAAATCCACCCACTGGCTTCGGGAGGCTTTGAGTCAGTGCTTGGGTGAAGGTAGAAACCACCTTCCTGTTCTCTAAAGGTATGAGCTATTGTTCACTGGTTTCCTCTCCGTGACAGCTGTGGGCAGATGGGGAAGGGCTTTTAATGAAGCCAACCACTGCAGAAATTAAAAAGCTCAGGTTGTTCTGATGAAAGAAACCCATTAACAGCGATTCTCTCTTGCGTGACAAAATCTGACGTCCCCAACCCTAAGTGACAAGCGGCAGGAAGTCCTGGGGAGACAGCCTGAGCTAAAGAGGGCTGGCAGGCCAAGCTGGTGGTTTTTAACTCGTTCTCTGCCTTGTTTCACAGGGTTTGGGGCTGCCAGGCCCCACACGTGGGGACAGGATGGGACACAGACCGGGGAGGGGCTGGGAGAGCTGGGAGGAGCCCTGACCCCCCCACCCCTGCATTTGTCTTGACTTATATTTGCATCAAGTTTTCTTCTCAGCAGGATAGTTTCAGGGGTTTGGCGATTTTGCTGGTAATTGCTGTGTCCCCACGAACCAGCCCCTTCTGGAGGGTGTTTGCTTCAGGCTGGCAAGGCTCACGGGGCTGTGCCCACGCTCAGACAGCGCGGGCACCGGAGCAACCGCAGTGCAGCATGACACAGCCACATGAAGCCCTTGGTGGGGCTGCACGGCTGAATAATCTTTAAAAACATTATCAGCATAGAGATCACTTGATATACTTTTTCAGGATTTTCCCCCTCACATGCCAGATACCACCACAGGATAGGGTTTGTGCTGAGATAAAGGAAGGGAATTTAATTTTCGTTAGATTTCTGGAGAGCTTGGTCTTTGAAGTACTTTTGGCTTTCCTGCGAGGCTCAGCCCAAAAAAACTGGGTGAAAGTGAAATATAACCCTATTTTTCTTCTTCTGTGCTTAAATGTATAGTGGAATAATAAAATGTGGGCTAAAACAGGACACCTCAGTGCACACGCTTTTCCCTTGGAGAAAGCACTGTATGACAGATGCTGCTCACAGCTCCAAAGGCCCTGGAAAATGCAGAGGTGCCTGAGGTCTGGGGACACACAGAGATGAGAAGAGATCGTTTATGGTCGTGCTTTGAGGTTTCCTTGGTTTACTTCACACAGCAGGGAAAATGCATTTTCAAAATACTGCTGAGTTTTTGCTTTCTGCTGGGTTCGTCCTCCCCGAGTTTTCCTCTCTGGTGCCAGCACATTTTCCCTCGGTTTGGACTCTCACATCCCTGGAAGTCTGGGGGTTATAGAGCTTGGAGGGGATGGTGGGGCTCACCTGGATGTGGAGAGAGCAGAAAGGGGTCAAAGCCCCTCAGAATCTGTGGCTGGGAGGGGTTTGCTGCTGGGACACCCGTGGAGCTCAGCTGGGAGAGAGCTCCCCTCCGGAGCCGACGTGCTTTCCTCCCATCCCAGCCATGCAGCCTGAGCCAAGCAAGTGGGAGATCAGGAGATACCAGACGTTGGATTTAAAGAGGAGGAAGTGTGGGGACTTTCTGTGACTCTGCTATAAATTGACACTGCACTCACAGAACTGTGCAGATGTGAGGGGGAAGGGCAGGGGGGGTGCGGGCGAGAGGTGCTTGCGTTTATCGCCTTTTAAAAGCGCTGCTTTGCTTTCCTTTCCTTTTCTTCTCTAAAAGCCACCAAGAACTGAGCTTGGCCGGGTGGATGTCGGGCTGAAGGATCTGATAAGGCCCAGCTCTCTGAAGTGCTGCAGAAGGGTTTCTTCCCAGCCTCTCTGCCGGCGTGCCTGCACATCTCCAGTGCCCCTGAGCCCTGGGATGGTGCCAGGATGAGGCGGTGCCACCCAGGCAAGGTCCCTTCGTGGCAGGTGCAGAGAGCCGGGGGTGTTGCGGGGCAGTCTGGATGTGGCAGGGGAAGAGCAAGGAGAAGCCAAGGTCTGAACCCCGCACTGATGGAAAGCTGAGGCTCCTCTGGAGCCCCTCCAGCTTTGTAACTGAGGCTGGAATCTGGTCCAGAGACAGCAAAGCCGTTTGGCGATGATTAATACGGTAAAATGTGAAAGTCATGTATCAAGTGCGTTTCATGCGCCTCTCGCCTCGGGACAATTAGCATAAATTTAATAATTATTGCCCTGTGCCAGCAGCTGCTACCTAAGGAGCTGGGAGTGCTCTATGAACGCTCATTAGCTGCTGCCCTGCCCGGGGGAGCTGGGTGATTAGTCTGCCCGTTTTATGGGGACGAAAGAGGAACAGAGAGAAGCCAAGTGAGGCGGCCAAGGTGTGGTACCAGCGAGGGCTGATCCCATCCCTCCTGCGTCTCCTCCAGCCCCACTTGCCTCTGACTGAGCTGGGATGGGGCTGGAGTGAGACGAGAGTTTGTGCTTTGTGCAATGAGCAAATGCTGTAGAAAACACTTAAAATTCAATGTTTGCTGGTTCCCCCATCCCCGCTTTGCCAGGACATGGCTTCTCCTGCCTTGCACACGTCTCCCCTCTGTGTTTAGAGTCAGTGAGGGCTGGTGGAGGTTGGTCTCTCAGGCAGGGGCCTCCTGATCCAGCTCCTTGACTGGAGACTTTCTGGATGATCTGGAGCCTCCCCTGGGGTCACTGTGTGTCCACCTGCCCCGGGAGCTGCTCTCTGCCTGGGCTGGCACCCATTATCCCGTGTGAGTAACAGCAAACCACAGACACAGAGGCAGCGCTGGCTCCCTGTGTAACCAGGGTGCTGCAGCCAAAGGGGAGCTGATCAGATACCAGACTCTTTTATCATGTTCCAGGGCACAGACAAAAGCTGGAAGACCAAGCCAAACCCTTCACCGACCGCTACGGAGAGCTGGAACGGCTGCGCCAGTCCATGAGAGTCACCCCGACAACACCCAACCCCCGCGGATCCCTCGGCACCCCGAGCCACTTCAGCTCCCAGGCTCAAACTCCAATCCAAGGTAACCACCTGGGTGTCCCAGTGCCACCCCAGAACCCTCGAGTTCCTGGCACGGCTGAGTGGGAGCAACCCCCTGGATGGGATTTTAGGGTCGGAGTCCAGCTCTCCCCAGGTTAAGGAACCAGGGAGGGGTTTGTGCGGATTTCTTGACCTTGGAAGCCTTTTTTTTCATCCGTTAAGTCGCTTTTTGCACCATTAGATCTGGGTTTTGAGGAACAGCTGAGCAGCAGGAGCGCGAGGGAGGTGAGAGCAGCACCCTTTGAACCCAGCAGCTCCTCTGACATGAAGGCAGCCGCGCTATGGTTATGCATCAGCCAGGGCGGGTGTTCCGTGCTTTACATGCTAATCCCAACGGTTTCTTATCGCTGTGTGGGTGCCAAGTGTGGTGATCCCTCGCCCAGCTCCAGCATAATTCCCTCCCCACACGGATGCACACCTGCACGGGCACACACACACGCACACAGAGCTTTGCTCTTCCCAGATCCGCCGGCGGCAAAGAGCGCCCGAGTCCCTGGGCGTTCCCCAGGAATCTGCAGCTTGCTGCCAGGACAGGGCCAGGAACTGCCACTGGAGTTACCTGATGGAGATCAGGCTGCTAATCCCGGAATTTCAGTCCCAAACTAAGCAAGGCATTAAAATGTCTCAGCTGCTGTGCTGCTCCCGCCTTTCTGCACAGGCAGATGCCACCAGGATGAGTTAGGAGACCGTTCTCCTGTCCCTTTCTGTGCTGCTTTTCCGTGCACTCTTAGTCTCACTCTTCCTTCAGAAATCAGCAGAGATACTAACAGGGCTTCAAGGAATAGCATTTAAGCTGTCTGTATTTGGAATTTTGGTGAGAAGTGGCCATTCTGGGAAAGTTGCATAGAAAAAGCTCCCAAAACCCTCGTGCTGTGTTTTCAGAAGGGATATGGTTGTTTGAAAGACTCGATGTCATTGGCCAGGAGGGGGTTTTGGCTGTAAAAACATGTTTGAAAATGTTACCCGAAACGTAAAAGCTGCGCCGCTCCTCCCGACCCAAAATTACAGAGAAAATTTAATTTATTTCTCATTGAAATGCAAATCTCCATGCTTGGAATTTTCATTGATATTAGCAGAGTTTATGAGAAGAACACGGGCATTTTGTGTGGGATTATCATTTGGGGTTTTTTTAAAAAAGCAAGAGAGAGAGAAAGAGTTTTCTAGGCTTGTCCTATTGGCCTCATCATAAAGAAAGAGATTCTTGAAGGAAGAAAAAAAAGATTTGTATTTTAAATTAGCACAGCCCCCTGCAGTGCCAGAAACCCAAAGAGCGTCGTTTGGAGCGAAGAATCAGGTGATGACACAAATTCAACGAGAAAAAAAATGGACTTGGCCACAAGCTACCGCCCCTGCCAAATTCCCAAATGTCAAGTGACAGCAGGAGTGGAGACACACAAAATTAGCCTCTGAAATCATTCCTGCGGAGTGAATCCGAAGTCCCAGGAATGCTGCAAAAGGCGGTTTGTGCACGCTCTGCTCTTGGCTCCCTTGCTCCCGAGTCAGAGGAACCGTCTTAAAATGACTGCGGGTTCCTACCAGCGTAACTCGGAGCAGGACCAGCTCGGTAATTTTCGTCTCGGCCCTGTCCTTTTGACACAGCTCTGGCTATGACCAATCGTAACCATCGTTTTAAAAACCACTCTTTCTCTCGCGCGCACACACACGCACACACACACACACACACACACACACGGCTTATTCACAAAGATCATAATTTTTACCCGAGCAAGTGGAGCCCGGCTCGTGCCAAGAACAACACGGGAGTTAACAGGCCTGTAATTCTCACAACTTGGCACGTTCTTGGGTAACACGCAGCAGAGGCCGATTAGTGGGAAGCAGAACGAGATACCAGCGGGGAGGGGCGATGGGGCAGGCTGGGGTTCATCCGGCCCCCGCTATCTTTCACCCAAGGTTCATGTTTTTAGCATCTCTGTGCCGGGATTAAGAGGGGGACAGGGAGGTTTTTCCCTCCACCAGTGCCCTCTGCTCGTGTGCTGGGGGTGTTCGGCCTCTCTGTTCTGCTGACCAAGCAGTTTGCACAAACTTCCTAATCTGCTCCTGGCAAAAGCAGGCTGGGAGCTGGGATGCTCAGGAGCAGCAGGGGGATCCCAGCACCTCAAATCCCTGAACACGGCACGTGGAGTTGGGGTTTTGAGGCAGCAGACGGTGTTTATCTTTGGGAGAATTTGGGTTCTTGGGAGATGTGTTTGCTCTGGCCCAGTCCAGTCTCTCCTCCTGAGGAGGGAAAGCCGTGGCGGTGGCGGAGATCACGGCAAGGACGCCGCTGGGAGTGGGAGAAGGCTCTGGCCCTCAGCCACTCGCAGAGGCTTTCAGTAAAGCAGCCCCTGGAGGTTATAAATAGCCCCCATGTAAAATGATCATCCTGAGGTTAAATGGTCTCAAACCAAAACCCTCCTGGTAAGAGAAAGCCGATGGTTTCTGAAGGGCATGCCAGGAAATCTGGGAGGAGAGAGTGCGGCTCTGAGGCCGAGCGGGTCGGATCCTGCTCTCTCCAGTGTCTGGGTGTTCCAGTGGCTCTGGCCTTGCCTTGCCCCACTCAGATGGGCAGAGACTTGATCCCTTCTCAGACGGGCAGGACACTGGCAGGGCACACACCCCAGATCTCGTTCCCACTTGCGCTACTCTGGGGGTAAATAGGATAACTCTGGGTTCACCCCCTGTAGCTGTGATGAGAATCTGGCCCCGTGCTGGGCAGGTCAGACAGGCAGACCCTCACCACCATCCAGCTCTGCTTCCCTGGCTTCAACCGAGCAGAGCCTCTGCTGAGGATTTGGCCCAATGCTTCTCCAGAGAGGTCTGGAAAATCTGAGTGTTTGCAATCCCAGCTCTGCCATCCCCGCAGCGAGGCACCAAGCTGTCATTAGGATGGCTCAAAATGGTTCCTTATTACGGGGCACGCGAAGCCAGAACCTTGCGTGCCTGCTTCAGCCGGGTTTTGCCTTTTAGCTCAAAAAAAGTCAAGTAGCTCTCAGAAATGAAGCATGATGTTGAAGGGATTTCTGCTGTCTGCCTTCAGCTGCTTCTTGGGGCCCCCTGGCTCTGGTGACAGACACACGTCCTCCCCAGGAGCAGCCCCCAGTTCTCCACTCTCCCTTCCCCACAATTCTGCAGTGGCTTAGGCTGAACCATTTTGTTCCCAGCACAGCAGAGCAGGACCGCCCACGCTCGAGTGCTGTGGTGGAAACATCTTCAACCACTCAAAAGCAATTGTGTGCCTTGTCCAGCAGCATGGAGGGGCCTTGCGCTCACCAGGACGATTGCAAAGGGATTTTAGCTTGGATCTCCTCGGTACCAGAGCGAGCTGTTTTGATTGATGCACTTCACAGCCCCCTGCACGCTCTTGTTTTTGTTCCAGAGAAGCCAAACTCCCTTTCACAGGGAGGACAGTGAATGTTGGATTCTTTTGCAAGCCTCTCCTAGCCCTAGTGCCTGCTGAATGGTTGTTTGGGAGACTCTGTGTTCACTGGTGAAGAGCTTCAGATCTCCTGATCTGGAATTTGCTCAGCTTCGTTCCCAGTCCATTACTTCAGGCCAGCGCAACATTTTTATCATCAGCAGAATGCTTCATCATATGCCTTTAAAGTACAGTCTTTCTCTCTCTTTTTCTTTTTAAATATACATTTTTAAAGTATTACATTACTTTTAAGAAGCCTCTTGGCATAGGCAGCAAGTGCCCCTATTGTTTCCGAAATGCAACGTGGCTGCTCTGAGGTTAAGTCCTGAATTATGGGCCCAGCAAATACCCTGAATTGCTGCTTCCTAATCCCTGTCCAGATTGACTTATGGTTTCTTTAAAATATCCGTTTCTTAATGGATAAAAACATTCTACCACGGGCAGAGACTAAATTGTTTCCAAAGGAAGCTAGGCAAGCATTAGTGGGAAGAAAATATATTGTGGGATTCAGCTTCAGCCTCAAAGGAAGGAACACACTTGAGATGGGTTTCCTGCCTGCTTTCAGGCTTCTGTGTCTATCTTTAAACTGCTTTTCTGCTCCTCTCCCTTACATTTGTGATGCCCCTCCAGTGAATTTGGCATGGAACAGTCACAGATGAACCGCAGAGCAGCACTGGGCAGGAGCTTCCCCCAGGACAGAGTCCAGGCACCCGCGACCGCCACGTTAGTGCCACAGACATGCGGCCACAGCTCGGGGTGCTGCATCCCTGCAGAACAGCAAGGAGCCCCTCAGAATCTGCCCCAGGGGTGCCTTCCTGCCTTTAGCACGGGATTTTCCAGTTCATTGGGATCTGCAGTGCCAGCCTCAGAGCGGGTGGGCAGCCCCCAGCCCGGGTGCCGCTGCCTGGCCGGGCTCTGGCCGCTGGAGCCGCCCGTGCCCTCACCCCTCTGCAGTGGGATTCCCATGGCAGACGTGGCCTGGCCCAAACCTGCTCGGCAGGCAAGGTGGTCTAGCTGCAGGCTGGGTTGTAAATCCAGCAGCTTCCTTTTATGTAGTCAGGGCTTGTTAATTTGTTTTAATACCCTTTGAATACAGGTAAAGAGCAAAGCGCAGGCAGGGCGGAGGGGAGGGCCTGCGAGCCCCGCTCAGCCCACCCACCCGCTCCAATTAGCACCGTTATTCGTTAGCTCGGCGGGATGGAGCGGCGAGGACTGCGCGATGTGCCGGGCAGGGGGATGCGGGCAGAGGGCTCTGGGATGAGCGAAGCTGTGCCAGAAGCTGGGAGAGCTGGGCTTGTTTAGTCTAGTAAAGGCCAGGCGAGGAGCGATTGCTCTGTATAAACACATCGAGGGGGTAAATACGGCGAGGCAGAGCAGCTAATATAAGCTCTAGAGGACTCTGCAGGCACAGCACATGGGGCTGAACTGTTCTGCATAAATCCACGCTGGAATTAGGAGCAGGGTGCTTCTCGGAAGGATGGGTCCAGAGAACTGGAGCATCCCGATGGACCTGGAAGGGTTTGCAGAGGAGGTTGAGATGCGGTGCATGATTCACTGAGCTGGGAACACCCGGGCATTACCCTGCTCTGCTGCTGCCCAGTGGATTTGGGGTGGGAGAGGACCCAGGAGCTGGGTTTGTGCTGCTCAGCAGGGTGGGATTGGGGCCGCGTGTGTGTGTGCACGGCAGCGCAGGGTGTTCGGGGAGAATCTCAAAGCCGAGAAACAAACGTGCTTGGCAGTGTTGAGGTGGTGCCTGGTGATGCTGTGATAAGGACCTGAGTGTTGTTGTGTTTTGGTTTGGGGTTTGCGGTTTTTTTTTTTCAGTCTCTGCAGAGGAAGTCCGTGCACCCAGTTGGTGAGCTGGTTCTATCAGATACAGAGCAGTGCTCCATGGGCGTGTAACAACGGATGCTGTTCACACCCTCCTTTTTTTCTTTTCAACACCTCCCCTCCTCCCCCAAAATATATTTTGCTCTGTTTTACGTAGGCTGGGAGGAAGGGGCTGTTTTCTTTTTTAGCTGGCTCTGACTTGGAAACAAATGAACTTGTTAACATACGTGACAGAGGCGTGAGAGCGTGCCTGCATGCGTGGGTGGGGAGGAGAGTGGCGCCTTCTCTAGAGATGAGCTGGGCCTTCACAAATTCAGATGCATCTCGTGCACCGTCCCATGGAGGTTCTCTCCTTCTCTTGGCCACCCGCCTCTCCGTGCTCCCACATGGAGTTGTTGTGATCAGGGGAAGGAAGCGGAGAGGGGCAAAGATCAGAACAATGTTCAGAGATGGCTTGGAGGTCCAAGTGTGATAGAAATGAGCAGAGAAAAAACAGCCAAAGATATATCCAGAGCGGGAATGTCTGTTCCCGCTCCTCACACACGTGCTGGTGTGTTTTATACAGAAGCATAAAGTATCATTAGTGTTTACACTGTCGTCAATCATTGTGCAGTAAGACAGGAAAGGAGGGTTTGTTTTCCCCCGGGGTAGATTTTTCATGACAATTTTGCAAGGCACACATATGCGTAGAATTAGAACAGTGATCTATGGCCAGGCTGAAGATATTTTATATTCTGTACACTTGGAGAGTGCCAGGCTATCAAGTTCCCTTTAAATTCCCTTTATTCTCTGTGTGTCTCACACACTGTGAGTATTTGTTGTGTAACATCCACACGAACTCAGGTTTATTGCTGATTGGGTTCACCGGCCACCGCGTGCTCCCCACATCTCTAAGGTGGGGACCAGGTGGTATCTGGGGTGCCGAGGAGCTGCTCGGGTTCCACAGGTCGCTGCCTGGCCCCGGACAATCTGATAATGATGATCCTGCTGTACATCAGGCCCCAGTGCTGTGCTCTGCCACGTGCCCAGGGTGAGCTGGTTCTCAGGGTACCATTGCAGCATGAAGAGGTCCTGGCGCTGCTTTTGCTGCCCTTTCTTCCCTCCAGGCAAAGCAGATGTGTTGCTGGGTGAGGAGGTAGTGGCAGCACCCACTGCTGCTCTGGGATGGACGCACATCAATCCCTAAAACCATTGCAGGGTCCATTGCATCATCTCCTTGAAGGCTTCCAGGGACCTCAGAGCAGATCCACCAGCCCTGACCCCGCCAGGGTGCAGGGACCAGTTCCACTCCATACAAGGCAGCTCCCAACCCAACGTGGTCTGAAGGGAGGGGGCTGAACACACCCAGAGAAACCTCTGTGGTTGGCAGCCTCACAAACCAGCCCTTCCCACCTCATGGCCAGCCCTTGCCACCATGACCCAGCCGAGGTTTGCCTCCCATCAGGGGCATCTCTTTGCATTTATCTCCTGGCCACCCACCCCAGGAAAGACCTGTACTATCTCTGAGGTGGAGAGGGAGCTGCTGTGTCACTGCAGCTCTGCTGTTTTATCTGGAAAGGGGCTGAGCAGCTTTCAAAGCGTGTTTCTATCCGGCCCCACGTGCTGGGGCGACTTGGGGGTCCTCAAAAGGTGCAAATTGCAGCTGCACAATTAAATCATGGGGTGTGTCCCGGCCTCTGCGGTCCCTGGGGCAGCTCAGCCCTAAGGAGGAGACAGTGGCATTACTAATCAGGGCTTTGACCTTTACATGGCTTTTATTTAATACACATTCCACACTTCCCCAAACTCCCATCCAAAACATTGACATTTCCGCTGATAGATTGGGTCAGATTTTGGAGTAGTTGGGGGACTCAATTCACTCTTACAATGGTTAAATTCTTACAGCTAAATGGGCTTATTCAGTTAGTGCAGCAGCTGGTGTGATTTCGAGAAGAAAATAAACATTTCCTTCAAATATTTTGATTGGCAACTGGACAACTGAAGTACTCAAGCTCGGATTGCCAGGGTCCAAAAAAGCAAATGGGGGCTGGACGGCGAGTAAGCGAGGGAAAACCGTAGTAAATCCTCGGAGGCAGCACTATGGAGCAGATGTGTGTGAGATGTACTGGGGAAGGGGACAGCAAAACGGGTTTTTTTAAGCTCATTTTCAGCTGTGATTCCAAAGGGAACGTGGGGTCCGAGGGTGCAGCTTCACCCACTCCGTATTTCCTGGCTTTGCTGAGCAGCTGCTTGCTCCAGGTTGCTGTTTGATCCTGGCTGTGGCAGAGGCTCCTTGCTGCTGAGTTAGGTGGTTATGGAGGGCGTTAATGGTCATGTTTTATTTGGATCTCGCTGGGGTTGTTCCAGTGGAGATTCCCTCGGGTGCAGGGCAGGGGCTGGGGCTGTGTGGCTCCAATCTCAGGTAGCGAGGATGGAGGGGCAGCCCTGAAGTGGAGGAGACGGGATGGAGAGGAAATCTTGAGGCAACGATGAAGATGGAAGGGGCAGTTGTGAGAGGACAGCGCTGAGGTGGAGGGGCAGCTGTCAGGTGAAGAAGATGGGATGGAGGGGAAACCCTGAGGTGATTGAGCCAGTATGGAGGGAGTGCTGAGGTGAGGGTTCTGAGCTGGAGAGACAGTTGTGAAGTGAAGGAGACGGGATGGAGGGGCGGCCCTGAAGTGAAGCACACAGGACAGAGAGGCTGCCCTCAGGCGAGGACCAAGATGGGAGGTGAAACCCTGAGGTGAAGGACACAGGACAGAGGGGCTGCCCTGAGGCGAGGACCAAGATGGGAGGTGAAACCCTGAGGTGAAGGACACAGGACAGAGGGGCAGCCCTGAGGCGAAGCACACAGGACAGAGGGGCGGCCCTGAAGTGAAGCACACAGGACAGAGGGGCAGCCCTGAGGCGAAGGACACAGGACAGAGAGGCTGCCCTAAGGTGAGGACCAAGATGGGAGGTGAAA